>WOFM01000448.1:1810099-2068562 GCA_011428145.1 Ericerus pela
ATATGATTATGTACCATACTTTATCATCTTAATTAATTTTTTATTTTTTCAAGAAATAATGCTTTTAAATTTCACTACTGCTTAATGTTTTGTCAGCGGCTAAGACATTTCATAACGAATATAAACTTACAGACAATTAATGTGACCATCAAAATTTGTAATTCTTTTTCTCAAAAACCTACTGTTTCTAGCGAGGATTGGTGCGGTAGAGTTTTTCAGTTTGAAGTTGTCGATCTACGCCAAAATTGGTAGCGTAGGTTCTATTATAAATTATGATGAATATTTGTTCCGAATTTCATGGCTATTGATGCAAAATTGAGCATTTTATAGCCAAAAAAATAACAAAAATGGTGGTACTAAAAGAACCGTCCGGCTGATCTGCACCAAAATTTAGTTCAGTAAAAATTTTCGTACCAAATTTCGTGATTATTTGCTAAAAATTGCGACCTATAATGTGGGAACAAGAAATGGATTTATATATATATATATATATGAATTTGAGTTATTGGTGCCAAAATTTTCTTGAAATCATGAAACAAAAAACGTACCCAGACCCAAAAAACCTACTTATAAAATCTGAAAATTCCAAAAATAAACAAAATTCTCACAACAACCGCGGGCGTGATCATTTCGAAAACTAATATTTCTGTATCACTTATTACAATTAAAAAATAATATGAAAAGGAGGCGACGGAAGTTGAATTCTGCACCCAGCTATCCCTTTGTTACACCTTTGTAACTGTCTCAAAAGTCACGCTTATATCTATGAACAGTCCCTTCATACTTGAAACAATTTTTGACTTATTTCATGAAAAAAAGGAAGAAACAACATTTATACCTACTAAATACATATACCTATTGCACAATTTTATTGCATATATAACTCTTTTTTTTTGCGCAAAATCTTTTTTCTGCGAGAGAATAAAAAAAACAAACTGTCCGAAAATTCGAGCACGATTCTCAAATATACTTGACCGTTTGGTTTTTATCATTTTTTAAACCTTTCTCTTTTCAAAACCGAGTGCTCTCGACTTATTAATTCTTCCATCTCGTGGTCTCAACACTCGTTCGTGGAGGCTGAAAGGAAATTGAAAGAAAAACGTGCCTTCTCGCTTACACAGACCACTAAACAAAAACTCGGAAAATTAAATATGATTTAAAATATCTTACTCGTATCTGATATTTTCTGTTAGAAGAGACAATAAAAGAAAAACAAACAAGGAGGAAAAAAGAAAGAACATTTCTGTTAAACGGTTGCACTTTTCACAGTGAATAGATGATTAAATGGTGACAACGCAGTGGTGACATAGCATTTCATACAAAACAATTTCTGCGATTTAGGAATCCCATTCGCCCGAAACCGAAGTAATTGTTAGTTTTTTCTTGTATGTTTCGTGAATGACACACACATAAAAATGTAATTTCTTACAAATTGAAAAATTTGAAACGTGTAAATTATCAGAAAAAGAATATTGTATTTTAATTATATTTGTATACGCGTGGGCAGGGGGTCCGCTTGTGCAAGTATGCTGTCAATTTTAGTTTTCTCTTATTTTAAATTTGTATTTCGTGGTATTGGTAAGATAGCATTTCATCTTGAAACGAATGAATGTTAAAACCAGGAAAAATTCATATTTTTAGTCTTATTAAAATTAGGTCAAGAGTTCAAAATGATATAGTTAGGGATTAGTTTATATACAGTGGAAATCCACAAAGGTGTAGAACTCAGTAAATGTCGTGGGGAAAAAAGTGCTGTAGGTCTTTGTGAATGAATGCTACGAAGTAGTAAGGCTCTTCTCTGGTCAAGTAATGAATGTCTCATTTGAAAGTGGAAAGTGTTAAGTAGTGGAAGTATGAAAATTCATGCACTCATTAGTAAGGTTTATTGTATCGTTATGCTTAGACTACGAGTCTTGCAATGATCAGTAAAATTCGAAGGAACATCTTATATCGTTCATTATTCGAAAGAATATTCTCAATTATTAGAGAAAGAATTAAAGGAAGATAACTTCAAGTATAGTTTAACATTGAAAACTAACATTTGAGATTAATTTTTAGAAAATTATTGTTTTTTTTTTCATACAATCAGTCATTTGTTTTCTCTCCCCCAGTGTATAATTTTGTACATAAATTAAAGGTTAAGAAGGAAATATAATATAGTAGCATGAACCAACCACCTTCTGTAATTGAAATCACCGGTTTCCAATGACTCGGCAAATTTTTTTTATCTATTCATATTCTACTCTTATGACTTATTCGCGAAAATCATGTTACATCTGTGATCAGATTTATTTTGAATTATAGTCGACTTTTTTCCCTTAAATTCCACGTATATTAATGGCGTTTTGATAAAATCGAATTCCTACGTATACTTACAACTGTATTCTAGTACGTTTCTTCACATTAAGTAGAACTTACGCTCTCGTTCGACCAGGTTTATCCTGTAATTACACATGAGAGTCACAGATAAAATATTACTTAAGTAGCGAATCTTTACTTGGGTATCGTTCTAGAATACGGGTGCCAATGTCTCCGTACTTCTTTGCTGGTTTCTCAATATTGCCCTCTTTATATATAATTGCACAGATATCCGGACATGAAATTCAACGCTATTTGGATATGTTTTGATCAAAAGATTTTCAATTTTGTGGTTTGCCAAATTTAACAACTGAACGTCTAGCATTGCATCGCATCATTTCGTTCAGTGATGTGTAAGGTGACTTCGTGACCGTTAATTTTCATTTCTTGCTGTCGAATTTTCTTAATGTCGTATACATTTTTGTGAATATGCGTCCCTTATTGAATTACGTGTTTACTTTTCTTTCTTTCAGGAGCTACCAAAGAAATTGGAACTGCGTTAACGAGAATTTGTTTGCGTCACAGAGCTGTAGAAGCCAAAATGAAAACTTTCACCAGGTATTAAGTTTAATTCGAAACTTATAACATTTACTTTTTAACTTTCATTGTCTTCAGTGTGCCGGTGTTTTTTTTCTCGCAGTTTTGTAATTTGGGTTCTCATCGTTTTCTTTCCGTTTTCTGATAAGCTGCCTGTTAATTGTACAACATTGTAGCCTTCACATTGTGCATAGGGTACTGTATTTATTATTGTTTTGAAATGACATAAATAAACGAGGAACCATTTATTACCACTGTATCGGTATTGCTGTCTGCGAATTTATTTTTGACTGAACCATTCTAAACGTCGGTGATTTGAGATGCGCGCTTTCAAGTTGAGCTTGTAGTTCAGTTTTCAAAATCTTTATAATTTAGTTCATTGGCATCGATTGACAGGCCTAGAGAATTATTTTAGATTTTCAAAGTTATTTCTGTCGCAAATAAGATTTTAAAAAATTTAAGTTTCTCCCGAGAAAGTTTAAAGTTATGAGCTTATGCGTAAAATAATTGACCTCTCAACATTTTTTTGAAAACCGTTGAGAAAGAGGAAGCGGAGTGATATATCCAAAGATTTTACTTGGAGCTGGAAAAATTTTCCAAGGGTAAAGCGAATGATAGTTGCAGGATGAGCGAAAGCTGGTGTGAAATTGTACTCTCAGGTAAGTTTAGCTTAAAAATGAGTTTTTAAAAGATAAGCTTTTATTTTTTTCAACTTTAGCTTCATGCAAAATAATGGTATATTAGGCTATGTGGAGACTGAACTCCTATGAGGTAATATGACTCAGACCCACAATGACAGTTGCCGCCGCAAGGCTGGCAAATATATGTCTATTCTGACGTTAAACGCATTGCATGAATTACATTTGATTGTAATTACTTGTAAATACAGGCAAGTAATGTACAAGTACAAAACTGTAACTAATCTCAACAATAACGATGATGTCACGATGCAGTACACAAATCGGTCCACCATTTCTTATCTATACACTAAATGAAGTACCAACCTGTTCCCATAGAAGTATGTAAATACTATGTATGTGTGCTTGTGTGTGTTTGTAAATAAGCCCAATTATAAACCATCTGGACTGGGTCTAAAATTGCCAGTGTTCCCCCAGGTTTTAGCTTATCCATATATTTACATATGAAGTGGCAGAACATGTAATATCTGTTTATTACCTTCTGGTGAGAATATCTTTTCACAACAAGGTATTCCACAGTGGTAACCTCCACATGATTTTTTGGCCACATTGTGAGTGTCTAGAGGCGCAGAGCCCTATATCAAAAATTGGCACGATGCAATGGTAAGATTCTCGCTTGCTTGGCAAATGTAAAATTTTTTTTACAGATTAGACACAATTGGTTTCAAAATAAAGTCTGCCAAAGTGGGAATTCACACCCCCTTTCTTAATAAATATTACTGAGGAGGAAAAAGACAGTAGACCTGGAGGAAGAAGGTTGGACTCTTCCTCCAACTCCTCCAACTTTATCCCAACAATCTGAAGACGTAGAATTGGTAACAGCCACTCAACATCTGGAGCTAATACATCTGGGAACTGTAGTTATTCAAGAAAAACTAGCACTTAAAACATTGAGGAGTGGTGAGACTATAAGCTAAAGTTCCAACACAATGACACCAACCTACAAACACAAGAACTAGTGTTTTCAACTAGTAAGCAAGTTCAAGTGGAAGTACAGTCTGCAGAAAACTGAGATGGCTCTTCCAGTTATTAGAACTGAGATCCTTAAAAACCCACTGAAACACATATCAGCAGGAGGAAGTGCACAGCCACAGCTGATGCCCGAAGTTTTCACGCAAATTCTACAGTTATTACATAACCAGCTAGGTCAAAACCCTAATTTCTATAGATGGAGGATTGAAATTTGGGAATTCTTTTTCAACGAGGTAGAATTATGGTTAACTCTTCTGGAAGGCAGATTCAAGACTGAGAACATTCAGTAGAATCAGCAATATCTCCATATCTGTGGTGGCATGCCACAGCTTATGTTCACAAAAATAAACATCAACTGGGCATTCCACCAAATTCTAATGGCTGAACAGAAGATACCAAGGACAGTGGTCATAACCCCCTTTGGTCTATTTGAATCCCTTCGAATGCCATTTGGACTTCGCAACTCAACATAAACTTTCCAAAGATTCATCAGTAGACTTTTTTGGGAACTTACATTTGCTTATGCCTACTTGGATGACATTTCCATTTGCTCAGAAGGCAGTGAGCAGGAGCAAGAAAAAAATGTAAGAGCTGTGCATACACACTGCTAACCTTACCATCAACATAGGTAAAAGTTTATAAAAATAAACTAAAATTGACTTTCTCGTTTACAAAGTCTTTACCAAAGGCATTTCCCTCTTAAAGACCAAAGTCAAACCAATATTGAATCTCCTGAAGGCCTCAAATGTTGCTTAACTCAGGCATTTCTTGGGGATTGTGAATTTCTACAGACGTTGCATATAGAATGCTGCAGCCAAACAAATTAAGCTGTTTACATTGATGAAAACCTATAAAAAGAAAGATAAAACTCCAATTTGAAAGCTCACTCTTTCAAGAGTTGTCTAAGAATTTTGGTGTGCAAGACAGTCACACTATAGCTTACCATCCTCAAGCCAATGGCAAAATAGAGAGATAGCACAGAGTACTCAAAGCCTCAATCGTGGCTCACAATACCAAGAGATGGATTGAGATACTTCCTACCATCCTTTTAGGCCTCCAATCTGCCCTACAAACAGATACAGGACATTATGCAGCGCAATTAGCATTTGGTAAAGAGATACGCCTACCAGGGGACTTCTTCATAGAATGGAAAGAAGTTAGCCTGAAATCTTGGTACAAAATATAAGAAATGATACCAATAATTTCTTTAAACTGGCAGCATGTCATGTCCAACTCAAAATTTACATCTCAAAACACTTAGCCAATATATCACTTGTATTTGTTAGAGATGAGAAAAGAAGGTCTATGCTGGAAAAACCATACACTGGTCCTTACAAAGTAGTATCACGTGATTACAAAAACTTAGTGATATTAATAGCAGGCAAAACAGGATAAAAGAAACTTTGGAGATAAGCAAACGTTGAAATGTGTACAAAAAGGAGATGATATGAATAAACTAACCCATGTGTGATATGAAACACAAACATCGCAATGTGTTTCTGTTGTCATAATAAAGATAACCTAAATGTCTGTACAGATTGTGATGTTACACAAAAGGTGAATCTCTTTGTGATCTGAAGATCTTGAAAACTTAAAATTTTGTTTCACGCCTAACTTTGCTCAAACCAATTGAAATTTTACTGGAAAACTTTCATACGGCAGAGAATTTTAAGCGCTAACCCCTCCTTGAAAGGATAAACTCAGATAAGGCGACATTCTAACATTGCGATCAATCTAAATTTTGCAATGAAAATCATTCGTTATTCTACTGACGCTCGACTTAGACAAATTTTGTATATATCTTTTTGCACTCTCTATTTCTTTCAATTTTTCTCTCCTGTTCTTTTAAAATGTCGTCACCATTTACAAAATTTGCCAAAATGTGCAACACCATAAATGCTCAGGAAGCTGCTGAGAAATTAAAAACCTTGGGACTTCTTGAACAAAGCCAGGAGTTAGCACAAATTAAAGAAGAATTGCTAATGGTTATGGCATGTCTGGTCAATAAAATCCTGAAACAGATGTCATCTCCACTTTTGCCCCTCATCTTGCTTCCATAGTTGCCCAAAAGGAAGGTTCCAACTCTGGCAATCCCAAAACTGGAACCACTCCTGCAAGCAACCCCTGAACCATTGAAATTTATTTTCTCTGGTAAGAGGGCCCCTCCAATCCGAATTGTGGTCCACTCAAAGCAAGGTAACTCAAATTCTCCCATGTTGATGAAACTGGAGTTTAAAACTCCTTTAAAACCACACTCTGGATATCATCTCTACGCCTCAACTAAATACCAATCACCTTAGCAAATGGGAGAAAACAGCATTGCAAACTTCCAGGTTGGTATGGACACATGTAAGTAATCTTATAAGTGCGTTGGGGTTGCAGTTGGCAGCAGCTTGTCTAAATGGGAGGCCAACCAGAAACAGTGCTAAAACTCATAAGTCTCCCAGTCCCGCACAAGTTTCATCATTTTTTTGGTGCAAAAGCTGAGGGAGTATTTGTAGGGATTTAAGTCTTATGAGGTAATGGGGCTCAGACCCCTGATGAAAGTTGCTGCCACAAGGCTGGAAAATATTTATTCATTATGACATTAAACAAATTGCATGAATTATGTTTAATCGTAATTACTTGCACATACATACAAGTAATGTACAAGTACCAAACTGTGATCAATCTCAACAATGACGATGAAGTCACAATTCAGTACACTAACCAGTCTGCCATTTCTTAATTATACAAGAAATGATGTACCATCCTGTTCACATAGACATACATAAATACTAAGTATGTGTATGTGTGTGTAAATAAGCCCGTTAATAAACCATCCAGACTGGCTCTAAAATCGCTAGTCTTCTCTTAGGTATGTTTATATATGAAGAGGCAGAACACGCAATATTTGTTGATTACCTTCTGATGAAAATATATTTTCATAACAAGGTATTTCACAGTCCACTAGAGGCTATTTTCTCAATCTCCAGTTAAGCTTGCAGATAGTTATTTGACAGATAAGTTAACAACCAGATATGACTGAACTGCCGTTTTACCTGAAAGATAAATTTTTTAACTGGAGATTAAGAAAGTGGACCTAAGGAAGGAAGTGTAAAATTATCAATGAATGCAATTTTTACAAGCATGAGCCCAAGGCGAGTGCCTAATCGCACATAATTTTACACTCCGACTGAGTTGCGTATGCTATTTTTTACAACACTTGCTCTAAAAGCTGAAAATAATTTTTTTTAACCTCAACTTTGAAGAAGAACAAAGTTTTTTGATTGAGTGACACTATAATTGTTGAAAGCAGATGTGTACGAAATATGACATGGAAACCTGATAACGATGCGAAAGACGAATTAATATATTAGCTTTGTCCACAAGCTCCACCAAAAAAATTATTAATTGAACACAGAACAGTGAAGAAATAATAATTTGATTCAGGAATAAGAAAATATCAATTGTAACAATTCTAATTTTAAATAGCATGAAACTTTATGTAAGTTTAACAAATTAACTATAACTGGTAAACAAACTTTGAAACATCTTAAATGAAAGTACAAACGAAAAGAACAACCAATAAATGTTACGGTCAGAATAATTAACTTCATTTGAGATAACGAAGAAAACATAAAACACTATGTAAGAACTTAAAACAAATTATGAATTAAGGTAATTAAAACTGATGAACAAACTTGTTTACTTTTAAACAAAACTGAACAAACTTATGCAAATTTAAATGAAAATGACAACCAATGTGTGGCCAGATTAACAATTGTCATTTGAGACGAGATAAAACCTTACGTACCTACTGACTTAAAACGAATTACGATATCACATAGCTAAAACTGAAAAATGGAACTTATGTAATTTGAAATGAATGATTCAACTTTTTCAATTCCAAATTAAAAGGAACGAATGAAAATTCTAGGATCGAGAGTATCCTGATACAAAGTTGAAAGTTATAATTACCCATATTGTAATCTTCTGATCTATTTATCACTATAGTGAATAGTGACGTTTGTGATTGTACAATTTGCAAAAGTGAAATATTTTTTTGTTTCGGACAAGAATATTATCAGTTAGGAAGTACATATTCTGGTTATTATCATTTTGATTTTGATACATCATATTATCAACTTGTACTTGCAGTGTAATATCATTATTTGTCAATTTTTTTAATATTACTGGTATTTCTCGTTGAAGGAAGATGAATTGACGATGAAATCAGATTTGTAATTTTTTCTTTATAATGTAACAAATCTTCAATGTATGATTCAGCAATTGCTGTTGATTTATATGCCCTATGTCATTTGATTGTGAGTAAATCTGCATCAGCATTTGCTAAAAGTGTGATAGATGTTTGCCGGAATGAATGGCCTGTGATAAGACAATTGTAGAAGAAAAAACTGTAATATTTCACGTTGGTTTGTCCCACTTATTTAATAATTTATCATTTTCCTATACACGTATAGTTCCGCTTCTAAAAAATTTAAAAATTCCGCTATTTGCCTTGCCATTGACAAGAGTTTATTTTTGCCAATCGGTTGAACAGTATTTGCCTTTTCCATAATTTGAAAAATATGGATTGTTCGTAGCTTTTTCAGGTCTCAAGGGTTGATACTGAACGGCAATATTATAATACTCTCCATGGATTATGAAAGATTTAGGTTTCTTCCTTTTCGCCTTTGATATGTTGACAAGAAATTAACCAGAAAGATTTAACATGCTCAGTTTGAACAATGATGATTTCATCGACACATAATGCTCCCATAACACCGAAAATTAATACAACCTACCAATAAAAAAATCGATAATATTAGTAGGTAGGTACATAATTTATCAATAGGAAATTCTTTAATATTCTAAAATGTATATTTTGAAACTTACTGTTTTAACAAGATATTCTTTGATCGGAGATTCAGCCATAAACTTTTTAATTTGATCATCAGTCAAGACTCTGGATTTTTTAGTGAATATCCATCCGATTTTCGTTTTAGAAAAGATACTAGTTTTGTATATTATGCTATGTTGAGATTATCATTAAGTTGTATGGTTGATTTTAACATGAAGTATTTTGACCATAATGAGGATGGCTTCAACGTTTTAGCAAGTTCTTTAAAATAGGCGATCAAAACGTTCCCAATAATTGGCGCCAGTCTTGATTATCTCCCATCATTGAATTTTTGGTAGATGATTAAATATTTTTCTTTTGATTGTGACAGCAGAGTTCTGTTCAGCGGTATTTTTCACTACTTCTCGTAACTGTGGTGGCATACACACTTCATCATTATATTCATTTTCACTATGTATCCTTATTATTTTCTGATTCACTCATTTTGAAAATCATTATAAGCGGGCTGATCGAGAACATGAGCATAAGTATGCTACTCTTTTTTATGAATTGATAACATTACTTCCGATCTAGAGCTATGAAATTCATTATCCCCATCATGTAAACAAGCTGATAATAATTCACTTTTCGCTAAGAAAACGAAGCTGTTATTAGTTACTTTTAGAGCAAGTGTTGCGAAAACATAATTTCGTTTTGGAAGTTGGCAGAATGCAGTGTTATTGAAGTTTTTTTCTTTCAACTACGTGCCCATCTCTGAAGGTACTTAACATTTGTCTAAATGTAGTCTGATTTAAACTGGTGGAATCAACAACCAATAGAGAATGAGGTAGAGGCACTGGAACCAGCGACATCATTTGTTTTGTGGGTTGTATTTTTGTTTATATCAAACCTGGCTAACCTGTAGTGATTTTATAGACTTTGGTTTTTTGGTATAACACAGCTTTTTATAGGCTTTTATTAGTTTTATTCTTTCAACTTGCAGTTCCTAATGCCTAATGAAACAAATTGTGATGTATTCCTTGTACTAACATCTGGGAGCGCAAAAATCGGGTTTGGTTTTTCTCTGTTATCTCATCAACGTTCTTGCTTTTTTAACACAAGTTTTGTCGTATATCTGCTTTGAGTATATATGTTATGGAGGGCTGATTGTCCTAGTTCCATTCTTCAATTATGGAGTGTTTCGGGGTATGAAATCACTTCAAGATGTATAGATACAGTAATGGGCAAAACAGTAATTTAATTTTTCGAAAACGCTATCTATGCCTGATAGTAATTACCTATAGAAATGTTATAGGAATCAGTCCTCCATTATGTATATACTCAAAGTATATCTATATTCATCATTACAGCGTCATAATAGCAACTCGTTTCCTCTTACAGAATATTTCATGTTCAAATCCCATTAGGAATGGAAATTTTAACGTATTAAGTAGGTTTTCTATCGAACATATACTTACTGATCTTGGTGTTATGGGACGACTTGTGGGTGGGTTAGGTACGTTTTTCCTTTCATAACTCAAAGAAAATTTTTGCACCAATAATTCAAATTCATATATATATAAAAAAGCCAATTTCTTGTTGCCACGGTACAGGTCGTCATTTTTATCCGATAGGCAAGAAATTTGGAGCGAACATTGGTATTAAGCCAAGAACCAGATCTATCAATTTTGGTACGGATATTTGAAACAAATATTTATTGTAATATATTATAACTTGCTTCAAATTTTGGTGTAGATACTTTCGGTATGACTATTTTCATTTTTCTTTTGTCTATAAAAGTAACAATTTTCGATCAATAGCTACGAAATTTGTAACAAATATTATAACTTGCTATAAATTTTGGTGCTGATCGTTCGCACAGTACTTCCGCTAACACTATTTTCGTTTTTATTTCGCCTATAAAATGCCTAATTTTGGACCAATAGGAACATCAGAACAATTATTTATTGTGATCTATTAATAACGTTTAGTGATATCCGAACTTTACATTTTTCAAAAACCTATTTTTTCTAACGGTGTTGCTGCTGCGTTAGTTTTTTTTTTTTAAAGTATGTTATAAAACCGTATTTTTCATTAATTGGTTTTTATCCTAAACTTATACATCATAAGATTCAGAAAAAAATTTTTGATCATGCAAAATTATTTTCAAACGTAATTGCGAAAGTTTAAAGTGGGGAAATTTACTTAGATTATGTATGTCGTTTACTGCAATGCATTAAAAATTAAATGTTTCAGAATGTACTGATTTTTTTCCTAGAAATAATAGATAAACTCATATTTTTTTTTTTTTATCACATATTTTTCAATTTTAAATCCATATTTTGCTCAGCGTTACAGTTTTGTGTGATAAGCAGAAGTTTATTCACGAGTTCTTATTGTCACCATTATAACTTCTTTCTGCGCTTCTTTTGTGACAGAATTGTGTGGAATATCATTTTTTTATCGTTCTCTTGAAATGTGATGATGATGTATTCTCGATGGTGAGTGCACTTCTTGAAGCTTTACAAGGGAAAGAAGGATATACCGTTCAATATAATTTTAGAAGATTGATGCCAAAGAATTCGCACGTTTTGTCACGATGAGGGGAGAAAGTTGGGGGTGAGCTCGCGAAACTCGCTATAAAAGTTTACGAAATTCTAGATCCCTTGCTCGGGCCACACGTCAAATGAACCATTTGGTCGTAAAATTTAGCGCTACGCAGTGAGTCATAATGGTATGCGAGCGTAGCTCACGATATCCTAAATTCGACTCGGAATCTGCTCTAAGTTGTTTTTCATTATATTTTGAAGAAATCGGCCTATAAAAACTATCGAAGACAGATGAACTAGGGATGGTCGTTGAAGATAAATCATGAGTGAAAATAAGAAGGGTCGTATCAGTCGTTTCCAGTTACCCTGCTTCAGTATTAACACACATTTTACGACTTTTTTTTCCTTCTATCTTTTTTTGTCGTCTGATTTTTCGACTTCACTCTTATGAAATGGGATGAAGTGAAGGGCGATGCAGAGTTTATTTAAGAAAATGATATTTTGTGTCCTAAACATCTGCAACTGGATTAGGAATGCAAGATTTGTACCATTGGCCGAAAGCGCTGCATTGTCGTTTTTGTGCGTAAATTCTACGGATAATTAGATTTGGCTTTGTCTCTATCGTAGAAATTACAATATAAAAGTAAAATAGAATTAC
The DNA here is from genome assembly GCA_011428145.1 of Ericerus pela. Taxonomy (NCBI): domain Eukaryota; kingdom Metazoa; phylum Arthropoda; class Insecta; order Hemiptera; family Coccidae; genus Ericerus; species Ericerus pela. The sequence goes on from WOFM01000448.1 coordinate 1,822,694, forward strand.
ATTCATTATCATTGGTAGGTACACTAGTACTGTGCTATAATTAACATGAAGGGGCAGAACAAAGCCTGTTGCTATTGCTCAGATCTCAAATTTTTTTTCGACCCTCATCAAATCTTAGTTAGTCATACAAGAACTTAGATCCGTTCATATCAACTTTCCTGGTTATCACAATACTCGTGATAAAAATATTCTAAGGTACCTCGTTTCAGGAAAAATGCCATTATTGTTTACCTATTAATTTGAAAAATGGTTAATTTATGTATTCCTTTGAATTTTTTTTTCTTTTTGAAAGTAAAACTAAACGAGCAGAATATATATTTAACGTTATTAACGAACTGCCTTTAAAATTTTAGATTATTATTTGACTTAGCTCACAACTGTTTCAATAATATATATTATGGTTAAAGTGATAAATTTAAAAAATGACAAGTGACTAGTAAATCAAAATTTTATTGCATAATTTGCAACTTAGCTGTCGCATTTTTTTCTAATGACATTTCAGTCGTGTTGTCCTCCGCCTCATTAACTTTTTTTCTATTATATCTACATTTCTTTTTTTAGAGTTTCGCTCGTATTACTAAACAACCCACTTGTAATATTTTGCAATTATGTGGCCATTGCACATGGCGTTCAGAAAGTAATTCCTATTCTTTCCTCATTACAGAAAAAATACCTGTAAATAATGAAAAACGTATATTTTAAAAATATTTGAGATTACCTATGTTTATACATAGTTTCGACCTCACTTATGCGTGAGACAAGTTCAAAAATTCAAGTGTCATAGAAGTGTGACGTCAAATTCTGTAGGTATGAATTGGCCTGATCCATCAGTTCATCATCATTTGCAGATCTGACTCATCCTGGGGCTGTTTACTAGCACAAATTTTATCACGAGTTTACTTGTGCGGTACAATTTGGCCAATAAAATCAAACACTTGACAGTGTACACAGGTTTATACCGCACAAGTAAACTTGTGCAAATTTCTGTACAAGTGATTTTGTGTAAACTTAAATCTGGTGCTTGACAGGCTTGAACACTTCGTCCACTTGTGCAACCTTTATTGATTTGTATAAAAAATTTTTAACTTTTAAAAGTTTGTATAAGCCGCACTTTCAATACTGTATGTGCCACCTTTTTCTGTCAAAATGCACAAGCTTACTAACACAAACCTATTCACACATTTGTGCATGTGGACGGCTTTAAAGTTTTGATTTAAGTATTAGGAATAGGTGGTAGTCACTGGAGGTGAGATTAGGCAAGTATGGGAGATGCTTAAAGACTAACGAGTCAAATGTTTGCAGCAGCTCGTTAGTTTTTGTGGCTAAATGCGCCCGTATATTGTCATGTACAAGAAGAATTGTTTCTGGCTTCCTGTATGTAAAACATTGCAGTACACTGCATTGATTGGGGTCCCTCGTTTCATGTACTTAGCGCGGAACAACAAACTCCCTTTTGATCCCAGAAAACAGTTGCCTTGTGCTGGTTTACTGAATTCAAGGTTCTTGCTTTTGTTTTTGGTTTTTCACCTTTTTTCATGCAATGCATACTACATTTCTTTGTGGGTTGGGTGTAGTAGTGTACCCAGGTTTTGTCCCCCGTAACTACTTGATCCAGTAACTCTTCCTCTAGAGTGTGGTAATGTGTGAGGAAACTCAAAGCTGCCTTCATTCAATTTTTCCCGTGCTCATCAATAGGCAGGCGTAGCACTCATCGATTGCTGAGTTTTCGTAGCTGAAGCCCATCATGCAAAATTGTGTGAATGGTTGTCCAACCACAATCTTCAGGAGGAATGCGAGTGATGATTTCATCTAGTGTCAAACAACTGTCAAACTTAGTAATCTCACAAATAAGGAGAATGTTTTCCGAGGTCAGGCTATCAGACAAAGACTTGCTTCTTGGCTTGTCTACTAACAAAGTTTGGTTGTTTTGTCTAAACTCTTTCTTCCACCACTGTACATTTGAAACATCTATACAGTTTAGACCCATATGTTTGCACTAATTCATGATGAATAACCGTCCCAAATACCCCTTTCCCATCAAAAAACAAATTACGGGGCGCACCTTTATTTTAACATACTTACGCACAAATAGCTTCATCTTTACTAACCTCCTCCTCTTCTCGTACACTCTGTTTCATCATGTGAGTTGTGTTAGTGTGTTCCAAGACACAAATTTTTATTCCCTTAATGCATTTCAATGTTGTCTCGTAGGGAAAGAACAGGCATTATTTTCTGAACATCCCCATGTATTCGTACACATTATAAAATAATCATTCAGCTTTGAATAGAACGAAAACATTGAACATTAAATTGTCAAAGTATCTCATCACTGTGTTTCTCCAACTCTGGCTCGAAAGAAGAGATTGCATCTTAACAATGATATCAACGAATCAGTGTTAAACTGTCATGATAGGCACAAATTGAACGCAGTTTTGGTCAAAGGATTAAAAAATGCTCTCCTGCATTGAGCTGCGCTAATGGCCGCAAATTGGAACCCAGACTTTCGCAAGAGCAGGAAATTGCGCTTTGATCACAGCCCCATGCAGCACTGCATCAGTTTGTGAACTTGCATGATCGTTGAACTGCATGAGCACCGAGCTATTTTCCGCGCTCGATGTACGGTATTATATTTAATTTATATTCACCACAAAAACTGCGCAGCGTCTGCATTCAGTCTTTGCCTAGCCTCATTATTGCATGGACAAAGAAGTGTCTTCTCTTTCCGTTCCATTAAAATCAGAAAAAAGTTAATTTGTTCTTTGAATGTCCGCCCAAGTCTATAAAGCTTTGTAATGATCTTTTTCAAATAGAAAGGGCAAAAATATGAATAAATTTTTCTTTAAAGCTCTACGATGGCGACGTTTCGAACTAATTAATGGGGTTCAAAATGGTTAGATTCCATTGGGATATGTGACCGTGGAGAAAACATTGGACTGTGAATTCTACATCTTTTATGCCTAAATCATATGATATTCGACTCACTCGAACCACTTACATTCATCATGTTATCTTCATAACTATATAGTAAAGCTGTCTGAATCAGGAATTGTATGTATTAGCAAAAATGAGACTGAAATAAAACTTAAAATGTTTTCAAAACGCCTTTGTCTTTTAATAAGAACTAGAAGAACTCTAACCATACTTCATCAAGCTACTTTACAAAATGTTTGCGACGTATTTAACGTGCTAAATCGTTGATACTCATTCATGAAGTGATTATAAGGTTGAGGTTAAATGGCTTGTTAGGATTTATGTTCCATTTTGATTTATTTTTATACACTTTTATTACAGTTACCAATGCAACAATACGTGATGTAGTTGTTGTACTAACATCTGGGGGCGCTAAAATCAGCATTTGTTGTTTTGAGTAATCACTCATTAAAGTGCTTGTTTTTTCTACGCAAGTTTTATCTATGTTTTTCAATTATCATTATAGCATCATGGCATCATGGTAGAGATATGTTTATTCATGCCAAGAGTTCCATGTTCAGATCCCACTAGGATCCGGAATTTCTTTGTAATTTGTTTAAAAATAATGATTGTAAAATGTAGTTTTTAACCTGAACTTATTTCCCTTCTTTCAATTTATTCTCTGCTTTTTTAAATTACCAGTCATTTTTCTACCAACTGTCTTTCAAAAGAATATTTAAAAAAAACTATAATGCAGAGAGTCATGCTAGAAAATGAAGGTTTTCTCAAATAAATAAAAAAACTAAATAAATAAATGTGGGGACATTACTCGTACAAGGTAAAGGGGCTCAGACCACAAATTTGATAATGGCGACTCATCATCCAGAGCTCATACATCTGGGAACTGCAATTAACCAGGAGAAATTAACAGTTAAAACATTGAAGAGTGGTTGAACCATAAGCCAAAGTTCAGACCCAAAAACACCTGACCTAAACAGGAATCTGTGTTTTCACAGGGTGAGGAAGCAAATACGGAAGTATCAGTGGAAAAGCTCAGTGAGCATAATTCTGAGATACCTCTTACAACTACAGGAGCTGAGAACCCAAAAATGAATCCAACATATACATCAGCAGGAGGAAGTGGACAGCCATAGCTGACACTCGAGGTTCTGGTTCAAATCTTGCAGCTTCTGCAAAGTCTGCTAGGACAGAACCCTAGCTTTTATAGATGAAGGATAGAGATCCCAGAATTTCTACGCAATAAGGTAGATTTGTGGTTGACTCTCCTTAATGGCAGGTTCAAAATAGAAAGCATACAAAGGAACCAGTGATATCTCTACATCTGCAGTGGCATGCCACCATAGATTATTTGCCACATTCCAAATATCATGGGATGCTCTTCGACAGAAGAGGATAAATATGATGCCTGGTTTATTATATGCTTTTATTCTACTCACTCAATTTGTTGAAGTACACTGGATGACCAACTTCAGCGCTGCTTTCACTTGTTGCAACATACGCACACATACACTTACCTATATCCATTTTTATCAGTTGTTTTTTTTTCTCTTTCACCTGTATTTCTATCTTGTTATTATAAACTTTTATTTTACTCACTACTGGGATTTTAAAATATACCAATACTGCCGCCAATTTTTGGCAACAAAATAATGTTTATTTCCCAGTATGCTAAAGCCAAATGCAGTGTCTGGTGGCTGTGTGATCTACCATGAACAGTACCTTGGCAGACTTACTTCCTTGCCAAAACCTCAGATAATGCACTCAAATATACAAGGTCAAAGCCCTCTGTGAGTGCAGTATCTACAGAAACTGAGGAAATTGCCCAGCTTCGAGCATAAACAGCTCAGCTGACCACAGAAGTCTGGAAAAGAAACAAATGCCAAAAATCAAATAGACAAAATGGCAACTGATGACAATGTTCCAAGAGTATAAATAGAGAGAAAAATATTCGACAATCACGGTCCAAAGACTGAAAACTGAATAATCAGAAAAGGGGTCAGAGTTCCACTAACCCTAGAAAACTGTCTCATAGTACCCAGTCTCCAGATTGGGATGAAAAGAGCTGTTTCTTCCATAACAGGTTTAATGTAGAGGCCACCAAATGCAACAATTGTAAATGGTGGGAAAAATCCTACAAAAAACAGGATGCGTCAAACAAGAATGAGGGGCCATCTATGCAGCCAAAGACCCCTTGGAGAAATACTCATGCTGCCTGTTCTTGAAGGACAGGATTAACAAGAGACTGTACTTAATAGACTCTTATGCAGACCTAAGTATATTGCCTGTTGATAAAAACCAAAAAGTACATCCTAAGGAATACTATCTCTATACTGTGAATAGTCAAAACCTTCCAGATTATAGACTTGAGACCAACAAAGTGAACATCCGACTTGGAAAAGACATGAAATGGTCCTTCACAGTTATGGACATACCAAATCCTAACCTGGGTGCAGATTTTCTTGCACATTTTGGCCTGATCATTGACCCCAAAAAACACCAATTTGATCGATAGCAAAACTAAACTAAGTATGGATGGAAAAATGCTAGCTTACAGACTTTACACAAATATATCAGCTGTACCAAAGTTGACAAACAACTACTAAAGATTCTGTCTGACTATCCTGGAGTCACTCAACCATCAGTTTGCAGGCATCCGACCTACAAAAATGACACAGTTCATTATATATAGACAAAAGGACTACCTTGCTATTTGAGAGCTAGAAGGTTACTATCTGATAAACTCAAAGTAGCATGGAAATTTTATGTTGCATCATTGGGAAAGGTATATGTTGCCCCTTGAAAAGCTCATGGAGTTCCCCTATTCGCATGACTAAAAAATCAAATGGGAGTGGCAAATTGTTGGCAACTACAGAGTATTAAGTGTCAAAACAGTTTTCAACCATTATCCAGTCCCAAATATAATGGACTTTAATTAGAATATGGGGAGTAAAACGATGTTCACCAAAATTGACATCAACTGGGCATTCTACCAAATTCCTATGGCTGAACAGGACATACCAAGGACAGTGGTTATAACATCTTTAAGTCTATTTGAATATCTTTGAATGTTGTTTGGACTTCACAACTCAGTACAAACTTTCCAAAGATTCATCAATGGATTGTTTTGGGAATTGATATTTGCTTATGCATACTTGGATAAAATTTGCATTTGCTTAGAAGGCAGTGAGAAGGAGTATGAGAAGAGTTCAAGAGCTGTTATACAGTGTATATGCACTGCTGACCTTAGCATCAATGTAGGTGAAAGTCTATACAAACAAACCAAAGTTGACTTTCTGAGGTGCAAAGTCTCAACCAAAGGCATTTCCCTCTTGAAAACCAAAATCGAACAAATATTAAATTTCCCAAAACCCTCAAATGTTGCTGAACTCAGAGATTTTGTAGGAATGGCAACTTTCTACAGAGGTTGCATAAAGAATGCTGCAGCCAAACAAAGTAAGTTGTTTACATTTCTAAAAACAAACAAAAAGAAAGATAGGTAGAACTCCACTCGATTGGAATAAAGAAGCTGAACAGGCCTTTGAGAAAATCAAAGAAACACTGGCAAATGCAACGTTATTGGTTCATCCAGATAAAAGTCTGCCCATTGCCTCAGACTTTGCAATTGGTGCATCATTATACCAACTGGATAGTGACAACAAAAAAGTACTGCTAGCTTTTTTCTTCAAGAAGCTCTCAAAAACAGAAAAGAATTATAGCGCATATGATCGGGAGTTGCTCGCAATTTTTTCTGCTCTGAAACATTTCAGGCATCAACTAGAGGTTAGATGTTTTACTGAGTATACAAACCATATACCCCTAATTCATGCTGTCATGCAAAAAGCAGAACCAGAATCCTGAGAAGAACAAGACAATTAGACTATATTGGTCAATTAACCATGGACATCCAGTATATAAGTAGAGAACTTAACACTCCATCTGATGCTCTAAGTATAATCGAAGCTATCTTGGCTCCTGCCAAATTACCTTATCCTGAAACAAGTAAAGAACAGCTTAAGGATGCAGAATTGCAAGAGTTGTTATGGAATGATGATACTTCTCTTAAATAGTGGCAGAGAAAAATTCTGACAATTGATGTTCTATTAACATGTGACATCAGTCCAGGTAAGAATAGACCATTTCTACTAAAAAAAAAATATCACAAATTGACTTTCAGCAGTGTACATAATCTGTCACACTCTGAAACAAAATACAGTGCTAATTTAGTATCAGCAAGGTTTATTTGTCCCCAATTAAAGTTGGACTGCAACAAATGAGCTCGCAGTTGCCTGAACTGTCAAGAGTCCAAAGTTTGAGAACACATTCACTTGCTTCTTAAATCCTTCAAACAAACAGAGTGGTTTAAAACAGTGAATATGGACTTAGTTGGCACATTGCTACCATCTCAAGGACACAGATACCTGTTGATGATAAATGATGGGGAAACTCAATTTCCAGAAACAATTCCTTCCTTTGAGATGACAGCTCCAACCATAGCTGCTAGGTTATATGACACCTGGATTGCAAAGCTTTCTGGAAACCATAATTACGGATCAAAGTTGCCAGTTTGTGAGCTGTCTCTTTAATGAGTTTTCTAGAATCTTGGTGTTCATCACAATCACACTATAGATAACCATTATCAAGCCAGTGGCAAAATAGAGAAATGGCACAGAGTACTCAAAGCATCAATTATGGGTTGTGATACCGAGAAATAGGTTGAGGTACTTTCCACTATCCTCTTAAGCCTTTAATCTGCCCTACAATTGGATATGGGACACTGCAGTACAATTAGAGTTTGGCGAAGAGGTACGCCTGTCAGGGGACTTCTTCAAAGAATCTACAGAAGTTAGCCCTAGAAATATGGTACAAAATATAGAAAACGATGTCAATAACTTTCTCAAACAGGCAGCTCGCCATGGCCATCCCAAGATTTACATCTGAAAGCATTTTCCCAATACATCACTTATATATTTTGTTAGAGACAAAAAAATAAGATCTGTGCTGGAAAAACCATACGCTGGTCTTTACAAAGTAGTATCACGTAATGATGAAAACTTTGTGATACTAATAGCAGGCAAAACAAGAATTATTTTAATAAATTGACAGATCGAAGCCTTCCTTTTTGGTAAATGAGGGTAAGAGAATATTGAAGATGGAAAGAAAAAACATAGAAAATATAGAGACAGATTCATCTGAAAATACACCAACACAAAACACAGTGGAAGAATCAGCTTTAAAACGAGTGAAACTAATAATTCACAAGAACAGAAAATTCACAAAAAACAAAAAATAAAAACTCAGTAAAATTTTTGGACAAAGTCATAATAAAAATGTATGACCATGAGGTCAAATTAAGTTCTAGAAAAAGAGGCAGGTCCCTGAGCAGTAGAAAAACAAAAAACTTGCATCCAAATAGTAGGTCTGAGTGATAAACAAGGAAATAAAAATTATTCTCAAAAAAGTAATATACGATATAAAATTTGAACCTACTAAAAAAGAATCAATGAATTTAGAATCACACGAGACAAAAGTATCTCCAGAGATAAGCAGTTGTAAAAATGCTTACAAAAAGACAACAACATGAATAAACAAATCCACACGCAATATGAAACTGTGAGAATATGCTCCCCATTTATCATGTTCTCACCATATTTGACTGTGGCGTTGTCATCTGTGATAACCTTAATACCTAGCTGTGACCATACACTGGTCTGTGACTGATAGTCAGTTGATCTCTCACTGTTATAATGTGAACATGAAATATATTGAGATTTTATATTGAATCTGTTTCCTTTTAATGTTTTGACTACATTTTAAGTGTTTTTAATAATGGTTCCTGTTTAATATTTTTTGCCGTTGTGACTGTTGTTGCCAATTGTGGTGAAATCTTTCATTTTTGGTGTTCACCATTTCTCATAGAAACAAAAACATTGCAACGTGTTTCTGTTGTCAAACAAAGATAACCAAAATGTCAATACAGTCTGTGACTTCACAAAAGATGAATCTTTTTGTCATCTGAAGACCTCTCAAGAACTTCTGATCTATTTCATGCTTAACTTTGTTTAAACCGATCAGAATTTTACAGAAAAACTTTCTAATGGTAGAGAATTTTTTAATGCTATTCCATCCACAAAGGGACAAACTCAGATAAAATGACGAATTGCTATTGCAATCGACTGAAATCTCACAACTAACATCATTCACTGTTTTAGTGTCGCACAACTTAGACCAAATGGTCTATATATTTTTTCTATACCATTTTCACATAAATTTGTATATACATTGTTTTTTCCTCTTTCCTTCTCTCTTACAAATGTTGTCACCAATTAACAAATCCCTTAATTCAACCAAGACCTTGAATGAACCAGAAGCTGTTCAAAAGTTAAGAAGTCAACAACTTCTTGAACATAATCAGGAATTGGCTTGGATCGAGGAAGAGTTACTGATGGATACGACACCTCCAGTCTCCAAAATCCTGGAAATGTCTCCACTTCCACCTTGGATCTGGCCTCAGAAATCTCCTAAAAGGAGAACCCCAGCTTTGGAAACCCCAAAGCCAGAGCCCCCACCAGGAGATCAAGGAACAACTGAAATTTATTTTCAGTGTCAAAAGGTCCCCTCCAACTTTGACTCCTAGATTCTTGCCACAGGGGAATTCAAACTCACCTATACTAAAGAAACCAGAGTTCAAGACTCCTCAACCTCTGCGCTCCCACTTCCACCCTCATCCTCCAAACTAATATAGGCCACAGCGTAAGGCAGGTGAGACTAGTGGCACCAATTACAGGGTCCAAATGGACATTCGTAAGGAATCTTATAAATTTGTGAGGGCTGCTGTTGGAAGCCCCCTAACAAAATGGGAGGTCAATGAGAATTGGTGCTAGACTCATAAGTCCCCAAGTCCTGCGCATTTATATCATTTTTGCGCCGCAAAAATGGAGGGGGAGTAGCTGTGAGGACATTACTCAAACAGGGTAAAAGGGCTTGGATCCTAAATGACAGTCACTGCCAAGAGGCTGGCTAATATAGACCAGTGAAGTGAACTTTGGTTTGAGATGTGATATGACATGGTTTTTCACAATTGTGGATGTCCCAAATGCGATCCTTGGTGCTAATTTTCTTCCACATTTTGGCTTGTTGGTCAATTTGAAAAATTCTAGGCTTATCGATTCAACTACTGGATTATTTATGGAAGGCAAATATCTAATGTATGAAATTGATGAAGAGATTGATAGTGGCAGCAAACTTAATAAGAAATTGATGAAAATCTTCTCTGACTTCCATAGTATAAACCAGCCATATTTCAAACAAGACATTCTTTATGAACATGATAGAGTCTATGTAATCAAAAACCAAAGGACAATTATGTACTGTGAGAGCCAGGAGACTTACTCCTTATAGGCTTCCTGCAGCTAGAGAACTATATGATCAAGTGATCAAGGAAAGAACAGTCCAACCTTCAAATAGTTCATGGAGTGTGCCAATTTTTATGACAAAAAAGGCGAATGACAAATGGAGAATTGTAGGGGATTATCACACCCTAAATTTGAAAACAATCCCTGATCAGTATCCAGTTCCAAATATAATGGATTTTAAGTGAATATGAAAAAAAATACATTCTTCACTAAAGTAGACATAAATTGGGCATTCCATCAAATACTTATGGCCTAAGAGGATATCCACAAAACAGAAGTTATCACCCCATTTGGATTATTCAAATACCTTCAAATGCCATTTGGACTCCATAATTCAGTGCAAACTTTCCAGCAATTTTTCAATTGATTGTTAAGAAATTTACCATTTGGATACGCATACCTGGATGATATATCCATATGTTCAGAAAGCTGTGAGGAGGAACATGATAAACATGTGAGAGCTGCGTTACAGCGTATACATGCTGCCAGCCTTACTGTCAATCCTGCAAAGGGCAAATATGCACAAGCAACCATAATCTTGACTGAAGGTATTTCTCCAACAAAGACCAGCGTGCAGTCAATATTATACTTTCCCAAACTTGAAAATGTTGCAGACATATGATGATTCTTGGGGATGGTGAATTTCTGTCGCTGTTGCATGCCCAATGCAGCTGTTGAACAAAGCAAGTTATTTGCATTGTGTACCATTACTAAGAAAAGGGATAAAACCCCTATGCAGAGGGATACCGAAACAGAAGAAGCCTTTGAAAATGTCAAGAAATTGCTATTTAATGCAACATTATTGACTCATCTAGACGACAGTTTGCCATTATGTATATCAACTGATGCTTCCAACTTTGTGATTGGTACAACTGTGTACCGAATGAAAAATGACATAAATCAACCTCTCGTGTTTTTTTCTCAAAAGCTGTCTAAAGCTGAAAAAAACTACAGTACTTATGATAGGGAATTATTGGTAATTTATGCTGAAATTAAACACTTCAGACACCATGTAGAAGGTTGATCATTCACAGTTTACTCTAATCATCTTCCCATCACTCATGCCTTCAAGCAGAAAACTAATCTTGTCTCTTTTAGATTAATAAGGCAGCTCAACCTAATAAGTCAATTACTACAGTCATAAGGCATGTTAAAAGGGAACTAAATATCCCTGTCAATTATCTGAGTCAAATAGAAGTTGTCTCAGTCCAGCTACCCTATGCTGATGTAGGAAAAGGTCAGCTAGCAGATTTGGAATTTGAGGAATATTTAACTAATGAGCAAATCAGTATGAAGCTGAAGTAATGTAAAATTCCCGGTACAAACATCCTAATAACTTGTAAAGTGAGTACCAGCAAGGATAGACCATTCCTGTTGAAACAGTATTGTAAAATGGCATTCGAAAGTTTGCACAACTTGTTACACCCTGGACCCAAAAGTACTGCCAATCTAGTTTCATCTAGATTTGTTTGGCCACCAATGAGCAGTTTTCCGTTGATCATGTGTTAAATGAGGTTTAGTTTCCCAATTCTAAATAATATTCCAAATCTTTCAGTTGCAAGAGGAAATAATAGTGGACCTAAACGAAATAATTTTTCGAGATAAAGCCATGCCGTTCGTGGCTGGCTGGTATTGCTGTTTTACATCTTATTAAATTATTTTTTTTGATTTTATTCAACTAAATTTTGTATTCCGTCGTGACAAGGTATTCAGTTTGTATGAGTAACTCGATACCCGTTAACTCAAAACTGTTTTAAATCATTTTTTTTCCTTTTTTTTTTTTTTTTTTTTTTTTTTTTTAATTAATTACGTGTATTGGTTGAATAAACTCTGTTCTGAGAAGGTGGTAAAATGTGTAGAATGAGTAAGCTGAATGTATTCTTAAAGGTGTGAAATTATTTTTCTGATTGTCATTTGTAGCTGTATGTTAATCCAGTGTTACAGGATTTCCTGAAATCTGAGAAATTTCAAATGAATCACTTATTTTGTCTTAGTTTTCAAACATAAAACGTTTGAATTTACTTATAAACAGAATTCATATAAATTCGAGATTTGTTTGGAAGACTTTATTTCAACGATGATATGATATTTATGAATGTTGATTTCTATCTGTAGTCTTAGACGTAGAATTGAGGTAAACACATGAAAGATTCTCTTTTGGCCCTTAATAATACGTAGAGTTCTATAGAATTTTTTGTGTTGTCATAACGCTTAGAGAGAAAAGACGAATAAAACGCCGTACTTTAACTTCATTAATCTATAATATTTATAATGCAGATGTTTATCGTTCCCGTACTTACTTTCCACAGCATAATAGAAGCAACTGTGTTACTCTTTACCAAGTTTGCTTACGAACAGGGTGTTAAAATTAACTTCATGAAAGAGTTTGTGGGGATAATGAAAATTATCCGTTTCATGAAAAAAGAATACGATTGTGACCATTTTTCCATTTTAACTTAATTTTTTTTCAATGTTTGTATGTATCGCTCAAAATTTTGTGTTCAGGGTTTTGAGAAAATTTCGAAACGGATAGAACTGAAATTATCATGAAAGATATTTCTCATATAAGAGCAGGTCTGGAAAATGTTTTGTTCGTATCGGTTAATTAGTTTCTGAGAAAACTGGAAAACAAAAAATTCCTGGAAAAGTAGTTTTTACAGAATTCTGTAAAAATGACGGAAGTGATCGGACTGAAATTTTCACAATAGATTATCCGTATGTTATTGCAAGTCGGCTAGTAGTTTGGTGCCTATTAGTTCAGTAGTTAGGGAGAAAACTGGAAAAGAAAAATTGATGGAAAAAATTTTGTGTTCATGGTTTTGAGAAAACTACCGAACAGATAGGGTTGAAGTTTTCACGAAAGATGGTTATAATTTAGCAGCAAGTCTGAAAAAAGTTTGGTGTTTATCGGTTTGGTAGTTTCTGAGAAAACTGGAAAACAAAAAATTCGTGGAAAAGTCGTTTTTTCAGGATTTTGAGAAAACGACAAAAATGATGAATTTGAAACTTTCTCGATAGATTATCTTTAAATCGGTGCAAGTCTGATAGAAATTTAGTGCCTACTAATTTGATAGTTTCTGATAAAACTGAAAAAAAAAATTGTTGGAAAAAATTATGTGTTCACAGTTTTGAGGAAACTACCAAAAGATAGGTTTTTCTCGAAAGGTATTCCTCATATGGAACTAGATTTTTTAGGAGTTTGGTACCTATTGGTTGAGCAGTTTCCAAAAAAACTGGATAACAAAATAATCCTTGAAAATCGGTGTTTAGCTATTGTTCGATGTTTGTCAGATATCGATTATTTTTTTTTTTTTGTGAATTATGGATGAAAATCGACAAGCTGGATTTTCTAGCAAAGTATTGCTGCGCTAAAACTTTTTTGTATTCTATCTTCTATAATTTAAATTTAAAACATCTTTGTCTGAAAATAAAAAGATTTTTGTTTATTTCTTCCTTTTAATTGGTCGTTTTGATTTGTATATAAGTTCAGGGGGTAACATTCTTTTTTTTGTTCTGTTTTAAATATGAAAAAAAAAAAAAAAAAGTGATGATGATGATCGACAACTGTTTCAAATTTGTGTAACACCGTCGGTGTAAATCGTTTCAAATCCTCCCCTCATTTTTTACTTGTTTTTTTCTCTTTCGCTGTATCCATCGTCTCTCTGTCCTTTTGATATCTACGGATAACTTCGTACTCGAAATTTAAACGTCGTGTTGCACCTGTGTACAATGGTGTTTTATACAGATGTATTATGTATTTGAAAAGAAGAAAAATGTATTCTTTCATATCTTTTCCTACAAAATATATACACAGATAGAAAAGTGGGAAGTGTGAATTTTTTTCAAGTTTTTTTGTTTTAACGTTTTTGGAATGAACCTTCTGCATTTGGCCGTCTTATTTGATGGTTACCAATGAAATTTTTTTTTTGTATGGAGGTGCTTGTCAGTAGAAATAATTCCTAAAACGATGTTTCTTTATTGTGAAAAGTTTATATTGAGATTTTCCTCTTTTTTATTTATTTTTATATGAGTGAAGAAAATGAGGAGAACGATATTTGAAAGTAATGTCAGAAACCATTTTATAATACAGTATAGAAAAAGTATGACGTATGTTGGAGAAAAAAAATTGAGATTGTGGTGTGGAAAATTTTTGTTGAATATGTTTCTGGAATGAGTTTATTGAGTAATTCTAGAACTAATATACCATGAAATCATCTCTGCTTTCTTTTTGTTTTATAATAATAAAATTTTTGTAATATTAACTGTATGGAAGTTCTCCAGTTCTATGGATCCGTGATGATATAGTCGAAATTTTCGATCTTACGTTTTTAGCAAGTATAAAGAAAAAAATAACCATTATTTTAATTATTCCTGGATTACCTTTTGCCTCTATTCAAGAGATATTTCTGTTTAAGATTGTTTTACGGTTATAAATAAGATATTGTCGGTAATTGCGTCATATTGATATTTTTATTTGTCTAATATATGTTTTTAAGGGTAGGGATGAGGAGGAATTCAATTATGTTGAAAAAAATCGTTGACAAATGTTTACCGTTTCTCAGGATTGAAGAAGTTATGTGGCTGCTTATTTTTCTACAATTGAATAATTGGTTTGTGAAATATGTCTTTGAGTTGACTTTCTATTTTATTTTTTGTGCCTGTATGATTTCGAAAAATATGGAATTAAAATGAATGAAGAAAAATAACCTGGAAAAAGCATTACCTATGGAAGTTGCTAATTTTTTTCAAAAAATAGAGCGACTTCAAAAAAACAATAAAATATGCGCTGAAAAGAGAAAAATAGTCCCTCTAAAATTTCTACAGCAAGATGTAGATCTAGAGACTGAAATTATTGAAGTCTGCGCTTTTTTTTCTTACAAGATAGACTTTATACATCAATTCCATCAAATTTTTGGACAAAATTTTTAATTAATAATTTCAATGCTTAGATATAGATCTTGATGGAGAAATATTAAAAGGATTATTTTTCTCCTTTTAGCATATTTTTTATTGTTTTTTGATTACCCTTCTATTTTTTGAAAAAAATTATTAATTTACTATAAAACTTTTTCATTCAGTTTTAATTCTAGTAGATTTTACCAGAGAAATTTTAGAAGAATCTTTTTAGAGCATGTGAGGATCATTGACTCATATAGGGTATAGAGGTTTTTACCTCCAACAACAGTCATTGATGAAAGGCTAGCTTATTATTCATCTACACAGATGTTGAACAAAATAGTACACACTTATACTTATGTATGTTCTTACAATGTTTGTACCATCACTAATCAATTGATAATAATCTTGGCAATGTCACAGTGTGGTAGAAAATGTCTTACGACATTTCTTATCATCTACTAATCAGAAATGACATAGTTAGATAATGCAATAGCATACGTATATGCACGTATGTGTGTCTGTGTGTGTGTGTGTGTGTGCGCGCGCCAAATTCCGTTTATTAACTCTTAAAACTGGCTACAACATTGCCAGTGTTAACCAGGTTTTGGCTTCCCCATATGTAAGTACAAAGTGGCAGAACACGCAAATAGATGTTAGTTACCTTCTTTTTTGAGAATCTTCGTGACAAAGTATTATTGTGGGTATCTAGAGGCACATTGCACTTATGCAAAAAATTAGGTGCAGTGTGCTGGTGAGTTACTTGTATGTGAGACAATTATACTTACAAAGCAAGACACCTTGGTTGTTGAAGAAGAAATCTATCAATAAGTGTTAATTCTATACTTCTTCTTCCAAATAAATTTGCAGGAAGGAAGTAAGGAGACCCGGAGAAAACAGGTTGGCCTCATTCATCAACTATTCCTTTTTCAACAAGATACTCTTTAGTCTTTGAAACTTTGGACCATACACAAAAGAAGGTTGGAAGACCAGTAGTTTTACTTTTGGGAACTGCAATAAACCAAAAAGAACTAGCAGTTTGAACATTGGGGAGTGATTACACACTAGTCAAGACTCAGAACCTCCTAGACCAGACCAACAAATATTAGAGTCTGCAAACACTTAAAGTAAAGATTCCAATTTTGTAGAAACTCAGCAGAAAATTGGTGACAACAAACTAACTATGTCACAACCAGTAATGAATGAAGCTGGACAAAACCCAAATCCAACACCACCTACATCAAGTGCTGGAGAAAGTAGTCAAACACAACTTGCACCTGAAACATTGGCTCAGATAACAGAATTTTTGCAGACACAGCCAATACAGAACCCTGCATTTCTCAGATGTAGGATAGAGGTTCTGGAATATTTACCAAATGAAGTTGGTCTCTGGCTTGGTCTCCTCAGTGGTAGATTCAAAACATAGAATTTAAAAGATGACCAAAAATACTTGCTCATCTGTGGAGGTTTGCCAGCACAAATAATTTGACACATTCTAGATATCATTGAGTGCTCTTTGATGGAAGCAGACAAATATCGATGGTTTTGCATGAAAATTAAAAGTTTTTTTAGAAAAACAAAAAACCAAATTATAGAATGAAAATTGGAGATGACAAACACTCTTATTTTCATGGATGAACTTTGGAAGAAGGCAGGTAATATACTAGCCCCTACCATTATAGGAAACCAGTTTTGCAAACAACTACCACAAAATGTTGTGCAATGCCTGGCTACTGTTGGTTCTACTACAATTAACAATTTTGCGGATTAGGATTTGTTAGCTAGGAGTGCAGACAATGTACTGGCATACTCGAGGACCAAACCCTCAATTGGAGCACTATTTTCAGAGAATGGAGAAATTGCACAGCTTTGAGCTCAAATAGCTCATCTAACTTTTGAAGTGCAAATAAATAATAATAAACAAAATAATCCAAAAAATGGTAGAAATAACAACCACTCAAAAATAGGGGATTATAGTAGAAATGAAAGACAATTGTGGTCTATAGACCAAAAATAGAGCAATTCTACAAAGGGTCAACTCACCCTAGAAGATCCTCATCCAAATCTCCATCTCATGGGATGAGAAAACCTGCTTCTTTCATAACCAGTTTGGTGAAGAAGCCACCAAATGCAACAATTGATTTAGTGGTGGGGGAAACCCTATAAAAAGTCTAGTTTGTCAAACTAGAACCAGGGGCCATCTATGTGGCTGAAGACTCCGTGGAAAAGTACTCATGCAGCCACTTCATAAAGGACAGTACAGAACAGGAGATGGTACTTAATAGACTCAGGTGCTGACTTAAGTACGAGGGGCATTAGAAAAGTAAGTTACACTCATGTTGGAAAGACAGAAAAAATGCAACAAAAAATCTGAAAAAATTTATTTAGATAGTCTAGGGTTATGTTACTTCTCGATATAATCGCCGAAAGAATTTAAGCATTTATCACAACGTGAGATCAGTTTTTCTATACCATTGCGATAGAATGTGCAGTCCAAATTCCGAAACCAATTTTCAGTAGTTGTCTTCAACTCCTCATCTGTGCTGAATCTTTTGCCTCCTAGGAACCCTTTGAGTGCTGGAAAAAGGTGGAAATCAGAAGGAGCCAAGTCTGGAGAATAAGGAGGATGCAATAAAATTTCCCAATTGAATTTTTCTAGGCATTCTGATGTTTTTCTGGCTGAATGTGGTCGAGCATTGTCATGGAGAAGGACAATTTTTCTGCTCAGTAATCCAGGTCGTTTGTTTTTGATTGCCGTACGTAATCGTGCCAAAGTTTCACAGTATGCATCTGCATTTATGGTCTGTCCTTTCGGCATATAGTCAACCAACAAGACTCCTGTATGGTCCCAGAAGATGGTAGCGAGGATCTTTCCAGAGGAAGGAATAACTTTAAATTTTTTTGGTGTGGGCTCCTCTTTTTTTTCCAAACCATGGATTGTTTTTTTGTTTCTGGTATAAAATGGTGAATCCATGTTTCGTCACCCGTTACAATTCTGTCGAGCACAGTCGGGTCTTCATTATATCGCATCAAAACCTCTAGAGAAGAAGCCATTCGATTTTTTTGGTGCTCGTCAGACAATTGGCGTGGCACCCAGCGTGCACAAACCTTACTGTAACCCATATCTCGAAGAATATGGCTCACAGTAAACCTCGATACTTCAATCAGGAATTTCTCTTTCAAAAAAACTTGAAAATCGTTATATGTGTACCGACAATCCTCCTCTAAGAGCGAATGAATGCCAGCAATCGTGTCTGCATTTGTGGCAACACTTGGTCGACCAGAGCACGCTAAATCAGCAACATCTGTACGCCCATTTTTAAACTGTTTTATCCATTTGCTTACCATAGGATGGCTCATCACATTTCCGTACACTCTATTTAATTCTTTAAACACTTCGGTGGGCTTTTTTTCCCACGCAGCCAGGTACCAAATAACAGAACACACTTCCACATCACCGGACGTAAGCGGTAGGGGGAGATTCATGGTTACTACTGCATACAAAGTCTTGCACAAGTGTTCGTACGATACTGAAACATCACACTGGCTCGTTACAACCTATGTATCAAATATTGCGTGCATCGAGCACCCAGTGTTACCACATTGGCTGAAAAAAAAATGTGTAACTTACTTTTCTAACACCCCTCGTATATTGCCAGTTAATAAAAATCTGATAGTACATCCTCTGAAATACTATCTCCAAACTGTAAATGGTCAAAACCTTTCAGCATACAGATTTGAGACAAGCAAAGTTAACGTAGGCTTGCAAAGAGACATGATGTGGTTCTTCACAATTGTGGATGTACCAAATCCAATCCTAGGTGCAGATTTCCTTGCATAGGTGATGGAACTAAACTATGTATAGAAGGCAAAATGCTAGCATACAAACTGGACACAAATATTTCCAGTTTCATTAAAGTTGACAAACAATTCCTACTGATTCTATCTGACTATCCTAGAGTTACACAACCTTCCATTTGCAGGCATCCTATGTATAAACATGACACAGTTCATTACATCAAAACTGAAGGACTGCCTTGCGTAGCTATAACTTGCAGATTACTACCTGAGAAACTCAAAGTTGCTTGAGAATACTACGACCTGATCATAGAGGAAGGCATATGCCACCACTAAAAAACTCTCATAGAGTTCTCCTATTGACATGACTAAAAAAGGAAGTGCAGAATGGAAAATTGGTGGTGACTATAGGGCCTTAGATGCCAAAACAGTTCCTTCTTTATCTAGTCCCAAATATATTGGTCTTTAACGCATATATGAAACTTTATAAAGATTCATCAGTGGATTATTTAGAGATCTGCTATTTGCTTATGCTTATCTGAATGATATATGCATTTGCTCGGAAGGCAGTGAGTGAGAGAACGAGAAAAACATTAGAGTTGTACAGTGTATATACCCCGCCACCCTTACAATCAATGTTGGTAAAAGCTCTTATAAACAGTCCAAAATTGACTTTCTCAGCTATCAAGTCTCGACCAAAAAAATTTCTTCCTCGAAGACCAAATTTGAACCAATTATGAATTTCCAGAAACCCTCAAATGTCGCTGAACTTGGGCATTTCTTAGATGGTGAATTTCTATAGATGTACCCTAAAAAATGCTGCAATAGAACAAAGTGTAAACTGTTCGCATTAATAAAAACAAATAAGAAAAAAAGATAAAACTCCACTCAAATGGACCAAAGAAGCCAAATAGGCCTTTGAAAATACCATAGAAACAATGGCAAATGCAACTTTATTGGCTCATTCAGATGAGAGTCTGCTGTTGTGCGTTGCAACTGATTCTTCAGACTTTGGAATTGGTGAAACTTTGTACCAATTAAACAATGATAAGAAGTTACCACTCACTTTCTTTTCAAGAAAGCTTTCCAAATCAGAAAAGATCTACAACACATACAATAGGGATTTGCTGAGAACCTTTGGTGCATTGAAGCATTTTAGGTACCAATTAGAGGGTAGATGTTTCACTGTGTATATACAGATTATAAACCCCTAACACATGCCTTCATGCAAAAAGCAGAACCAGCTTCCCTGAGAAGAGCCCAACAATTGGAGTATTTAGGCCAATTAATTACTGACCTTCAGTATATAAGTGGAGAACTTGACTCTCCAGCTGATGCTCTAAGTAAAATCAAGGCCATTTCAGCACCTGCTCAATTACCTTACTCTGAAATAGCTAAAGAACAGCCAAAGGATGTAGAATTACAGGAACTGTTATTGGACAATGGTACAACTCTACAATTGAGATAGAAGAAAATTCCCAGTACCGATGTTTTACTAATATGTAACATTAGTACAGATAAGAATAGGCCATTCCTCAAATTGGATTTTGTTAGTGTTCACAACTTGGCCTCAAATAAAAAATAAAGTCTGACTGCAAAAAATGGGCTCGCAGTTGCTTAAATTCCCAACAGTTTGAAGTAGGAAAACACACTCGCTTGCCCCCTCAAATCTTTCAAACAAACAAAGCAGTTTAAAACCATCCGTGTAGACTTGTGGGGCCCATTGCCTCCTTCAAAAGGATGCAGATACCTGTTGAAAATTATAGACAGAGCAACTCATTAGCCCGAAGCAGTACCTTTGCATGAGATGACAACTCTTATTGTAGCTGTTAGATTATATGGTACCTGGATTGATCGATATGGCATACCTAGAGTCATAATTTCATATCAAGGTTGCCAATTTGAAAGCTCGCTTTTCAAAGAGTTATTAAAAAAGATTGGTGTTCAACACAGTTATACCACAGCTTATCATCCTTAAGCCAATGGCAAAATAGAGAGATTACATAGAGCTCTGAAAGCATCCATCATGGTTTATGACACTAAGAGATGGGTTGAAAACTTACCAACAGTCTTCTTAGACCTCTGACCTGCTTTATAATCAGATATAGGGCACTCTGCAGTGCAGTTAGCATTTAGTAAAGAGCTACGCCAACCAGAAGACTTTTTCAAAGAATCGAAAGAAATTAGCCCTGAGATAATGGTTCAAAACATACGAACCAATGCGAATAAATTTCTAACACAGGCAGCTCATCATGAACAGCCCAGGATTTACATCTCCAAACCTTTGGCCCCCAAATCACATGTGTTTGTAAGGGAAGAAAAAATAAGATCAGCGCTGGAGAAATCATATGCCTGTCCTTATAAATTAGTATCACATGATAATAAAAACTTTGATACTCATGTCAGACAAACCAAAAACAGTTTTAATTGACATATTGAAGCCTGCATACATACTAAATGATGACAGAAACTCTCCAAAGAGTAACAAGATCAATGTACAAACAAAATGAGAATGAAAATCTGCATATTAAACTCACAAATGAAGGACTCAGTCGCCAATTGGACTCAAATTTTCTTAGGAGGGATCACCTTTATCTAAATGTATTAAAAAAAAATCATTTATTTAACTTAAAAATTCGCTTTATTTATTCATATTTTTTACTGAGGCTTTAAAAAACTTGAAATCAGTTTCTTAAATTGTCAAAAAAAAACAAAAAAACAGTTGAAATTGATAAAATTTTTTGGTGTAGTATTGTATCTATTAAAACAAATATTTTTTATAGTACCTAGTCTTGTTTAACTAATTATTCCTCAAAATATTATTTGTACATCATATTCTGTGGAGGCTGTATATAGGTACATAATCGTATAGTCACTTAAAATTTTCATTTTTATTTTTATTCCCTAATGGACTCATTTGTTTATTTGACTCACTTTGCCTTGATTCCAAAGTGAGTTTAATGATAGGGTTCTACTACATTTAGAAAATTTATAAAGTTGGATCTGTTTATTCATTTTTTTTATTTTTTTATTTTTACAGTGCCATAATGGATTGTTTAGTCGCACCGTTACAAGAAAAACTGGAAGATTGGAAAAAGACTGTCATAAATTTGGATAAGGAACATGCCAAAGGTACGTTACTCATTTAGTTACATTTTGTTTTAAAATTTTGTTTCTGATATTTGTTGAAAATTAGGCTGCTTCTATTTTTGTATAGCTCGTTATTCACTTAATTATGAGACTTGCCTCCTCCTTGAATTTAATATTTTAAATTTTTATCTAGCTATTAATTTTTTTAAATATCTGCAGATTTATCGTTTGAAATTTTAATTACCTACCTCTGTAAGCTTGAAGTTATCGCCAACAGTTGTGATAAAAGAAACATTAAACTTGCTAAAACTTATCGACCTAGGTTTTGTCATATAGTGATGAAGATCTGCACGCCTAAAAATATGACTACATCGTAATGTGATCTATGCTACAATATTTCATTTGGTTAAATTATTTTTTCTGTGAAGCTTTAAATTTGACCGTGTGAAATTTTTATCTACATTGAAGATAAAAACCATTTTCACCATTGTTGATAGTTCTTTGCGGCTTTGATAGGTTAATGTCTTGAATGACACAAAACGTTACAATAATCATGCAGTTGTAATTAATGTAGCTTCGGTGCTCTCAATTTTATTTAAACAATACGTTTTAAGGAACGATTTGAATTTTAGATCATTCACAGTTGCCAAAATTAACTTTCAAAATGTCGCATTTTTTTGCGATCGGTGCAATACATTTACTTGCTTTTCTTCAGAAACATTTTGAGTTTTTGTCTGATTTAGAAGTTTTCCATGTTTTTGATATTTTGTTCTACAACGTTTCTGTTTTTAAAATTAATATTTCTGGTAGCCTGTTGTAACTGAGTACATTTTAATTTGTATGAAACAGCAATAGCCTTTTGTTCTCTTGAATAGTTGATTAATTTTTTGTATCAATGGAAATTTCAAAATAAAGCTTCGTATTTTCTGAGTTAATCGTCGTTCTTTTTCTGTACTTCATTTCTAAAATTTGCGTTTTATGAAATTAAGAGGAATGGTTGTAAAATTTAAAAGTCTAGTCTTGTTTGATGAATTAAATTGAGGAACGAGAACAGAATCCAAGTTTTATCTCATTTCATCCCTTTCAGCGTTGTTTTTTTATGAAATTTAGTATGTCGGAACATCATTTTTAACCGACTTCAAAAAAAGAAGGAAGTTATCAATAATTTAATCTGTGTATAGGTACCTACAGTATGTAGGAGTATATAAATATTTTTTTGTATGTTCGTTGTAGCGAAACTTTTCACCCTGAGCAACGATTCAGATGAACTTTTTTTTAAGTCATAGAGTTAGGGTGATTCCATATTGGTCCCATTCAATTTTTTCTAAATTCGATAGTATAGTTTTTAAGTTACCTTCAAAAAATTGTTTCAAAATAGCCGCTAACGCTAATGTAATGAAATCAAAAAGCATTGAAAAAATTCAAATGGAAAAATCTAACGAACTTCAAAGAACAAAAATTAAAAAATTAATAATGTTCTAAAAAGAGAAAAATAACCCTCTTCAAATTTCTCCTGCAGGATTTACTGGAATTATAATAAAACGAAAAAGCATTAGGCTAAGCTAAATTGATAATTTATTTCCAAAAAATAGAACCAATTAATTAACTTTAAGAAAAGAATAAATAAATAAATATACAAAAATGTGCTAAAAGAGAAAAATAATTATTTTAAAATTTCTCCAGCAATCCAGCAAGATCTAGTGACTGGAATAGCTTACTGTCTACATGACAGGAAAAAAGCACCGACTTAGATAATTCCAGTCCATAAACTTTTCTGTACTGCTGGAGAAATTTTTAAAGGATAAATTTTCTCTATTTAGCCCATTGCAGAATACCTTATTGTGAAATGTATTTATACATAGAGGGTAATTAACAGCTTTGTGTGTTCTGCCACATCATACACAAATGTATGGGAGAGCCAAATCCTAGGCAAACGTTGGCAGTTTTGTAGCCAGTGCTGTGAGTTTATATAGGGGATTTGGCACATGTACACAGATACACATACGTATATATACATACGGTATTATTTTATAACATTAGTCTCCTATTCCATAAGGTGATAAGAAACGATGCAAGGCATTTGGTACCAGGCTGTGACATTACATAGATCTTTATCAGGTATTTTGTCACAGTCCTTATAATGTATAATACCTGTATGTAGGTACAGATAAGAACTTACAAACATATGGGCATGTAATTGTTTAACATCATGGAGATGAATATAAGCCAGCCTTTTGGCGGCAACTGTCATCAAGGGATACGAGCCTGTTTACCCCATATGAGTGTTTTCCCCACACATATTTTTATTCTTTTTATTTTTTTGTTAGTTGTTTAAGATAGGTGTTGTCAAAATTTATACTCCTCTTGACTCCTATAATTTTACATGGTTTTTGAAGTTAGGAAAATGAGGATTTACATGCCCAATGGTATTTTTGAATTTTGAATATTTTTATTGAATATAATTTTTTGTGCAGGTATCATTCTTTATTTAAAATGTACATATTTAGATTTCCCCGACAATCATATTCCAACGGTATCTTGCATAAGCAATACTCCAATTCGAAATTCAGTTTAGTGCGGGAGGAGGGAGGGGTGTGCTATGATAGTTTTTATTTCTTGCAACTTCGAAATTAATGCTGTGGGAAAAGTAAAACATCATTTTTCTATTCATTGGAACTCTTAGGCAGTGGCTCTGTCGTAGGCGTATTTACGATACTTCATCGAAACAAAAAAAAATTCACACCATTGAGGTCTAAAAGAGAAGAGGAAATTAAATCATTTCTTCTTACCTTTTAAACGTCATTAACTTAATGTTAGGGGTGACGAAGTTGACCCTACGTTCTTCTCAATACTTAATTCATTCGATTTCGATTCAATTTCAACTTCATGATTTCTCAGTGATACAGTTTGGATTATATTTGGTGGACCAACTGACAAAAAGAGAGAGAGTTGTGTTGCAGTTGTGTATTACCATTTTTCCATTATTCGTGAAAGTTATTCTATTTTTTCCGGAGAAGTTTTTTTTTCATTTTTCATCTCCTTCGTAGACTACGAGTATTTCGTTTCTACGTGTGCTTGTTGGCTGTAACCGTTTTTTAACTCGTTAGCGAAATCCACCAACTAGAAATTTTATTCATTATTGAACAAACGCAGTGAAATTGGTTTCAATTATTCTTTGTTTTTACTTCTTCTCCTCATAATGTCCTCTTTCAATTACAGCCAATATGGAAAATTAGCCGAATTGAATCACGCATAAAATTACAATTTCAGTTTAAGCCGTTAACAATTGCGATTGAGGAAAAAACGATGAAAGGTTAGATTAGAGCTAGTTGAAGGACGTGAATTCTGCTGTAAAATATTGCCATTTTTTACCTCACGCCACTCCTTATGAGAAGAAAATGTGTAAACAAATTTAAGCTTCATTATCGATTGTCGGTGGAACAATGTTCATCCGTCGAGGTGGAAAAATCGAAATTGGGGCAGGGTAATTGGAAAATTACGTAAATTCAATCTTGAATGATTCGTTGGTTTTCTTCAAGGATTTGTTTGAGTTAAAATCGCGTTATTATGGAAATAATGGTATGAAAATTTCACTTTTTTTTGTTTGTTTAAATTAGTGGTCATTAAATTTTTATTTATGAAAACTTAGCAGGAATATTTTACGTTTCATTTTTTCTATAATAAATTATATTGGTAGTTTTCGGTAAATGATTTTTTCAAAAGAAATTGATAAGAATCAATAATAATAAATAACTTTACCATACTTACTTACTCTGTTGTATATATATATAAAATTTTTAGACGTCTAAATCTCCGTGACAGCCTTTTTCACATATTTCCTAATGTGCTAGGTTGAAATTTGGCATGAGAGTTTTCAACTATGAATTCCAGGCACGTATTTATTTTATACCGAAAAAAATAAATACGTCCAACATATGGGCTAAAGACCATTTTTTTGGGGGGAGGAAGAAGAGTGTACCTAAAAGTGTATGTCAATTGTTGAAACAAATTTAGCCGAAATTACACGCTTTTAACATTCCAGTTTCATAACTCAATGACCTTCAACTGGAAGCCTCCGCATAGGTTCCAACAAAATTTAATTAGAAGATCGAAGCTGGATCCTCAAAATGAAAAATCACTCAGCCTTGGTTAGTAGCCTTTACCCGCTATTGGAATTACATTCTTTTCATTACTTGTCACTCACGAAGCCTATATTCTCCGGTTCTGGTGTTTTGATATTTATTGTGAGAAATGATTGAATTATGGTTGGTAGTGGTCTTTCGTTATAAATTAGGTGACCGATACTATAAACAACGGTTGAATCAAAAGAAATATTGCAATTTTAAGTTTTAGAGAGAAGTGTCTTTCAAAGATGATTTTTTTTTATCGGAGGGATCAAGCACTCAATTGACTTTGCTGATCTCGTTTTTTTTTTTTTTTTAAAGTTATGTTTTTGTTGTATTTCCGATAATGAATGTTTCATGATTTAGCATGATTTTGGTATTAATTTTATTTGATATTTTCAAAGAAGACTTCTACCTTCTTTACGCCGTTATATATCACAAAATTATCACCATTTTTATGCAGTTTGTGTCGATTTTGCAACGTTCGTTGGTGGACAGCGTTGATGCAACATGTTCTATCTTACATTGCAGTGTGGTTGGAAAACCGGTTGTCAGATTTTGTATTATCTACACGCTGGTCGATCAATGGGATGCGCATGGTGGAACTTGGAAGTAGTAGAAGGAGATGGAAGAACGTTGTCTTGTTTACGTATGTTCTCTGTGTCCAATATTCGAACTTTTTTGCGCCTTTCATTCTTTTATTAACTTTTATATTTGACAATTGACTGGCGCTTACGCCTGTCTTTAGTGAGTTACATTAACCTTGACTCATACATGACGCAGCCAACGTTGAACTAGTTTGTGCATCTCATTACACTCGCACGTTTTCATGATATTTACAGCCAATTTTCCCATGAATGTAATTTCGGTGAATCTTTGACAAATAAAATAGCGCGGAACCGGTAATTTACGAATTTTTATGTGTTTGTTCCAAGTACATCATAGTTGTTGTCAGTTTTTTTATAACCTTTGTGTCAGACTGTCGGCAGATATTTTTTAAAGCTTATCCACTGATGAATCCTGTACATGTATATATGCAATATTTTCTGTGATTTCTTAGTTGTTTTTTCAGAAATTCTTCAATTCATATAGGTATGTCTTGTAAAATTTATTAATCGAAGGTAACTATTTTCTGTCTTCTCGTAAATAATTTCGTTGGATGCTGCTCCAAACATTTAATTCATCTCAATTCAAGAATACACCAAAATTTAACTGAAAGTACCATTGATGTTCGCCGAGGATATACTGTAGGTAGTACCTGGTTGACCAGGATGGGGAGAATAAAAAACTTACGGGTTTATTTAAAAAATTGTTTAAAATCGAAAATTTCAAAAGAAAAGTTACAGGCTATTGAAAAAAATGAATTTGTGTGTTGGAAAAAGCGGGAAGATACGTCTCGAAGTCTCAAGTTGTGCGAAATTTATTTTAAGAGTAAGATCATAATTTATTTAAATTAACCATCCATCAACCAGTGGCATATTATAAACTATAAGTTTTTCCTATATATCAAAATTAAATAATAGTATAACACATTCGCCGTTTATTACCTGTATTTCTTTATCGTTATTGCTAATTCATGTTTATATCTGCTAAGATAAGTGATGGCGAATACCAGTTATTAAGATTCAATTATAAGACATTTTCTATTCATTATATTTAACGATAATCACAAACTGATAATTTGGAGGTCTAAATAAGTTTGGGGTGAAAACGGGTTTTTAAAAGATATTCTTTATAATTAAGAAGAAAAAAAGTGTATAAAAACGTTTTCATCCCTGATGGGATTTGAACACGAGATATGATTTATGACGGATCGCCTAGCTACCATGTTGTTATAGTGATGAATGATGTAAAATATCAATATTTTTTCATATAGATATTTTTCCCATTCCCAATTTCTGTTGAGACCACCAATCTTCATTCACTTACGCTCCTGCAAACTCTTGACTTCTGTCATACAATTACTTTTATACATTGAGGCGTCCAAAATCGATTCCTGCCACAGTTGCCATATTTTATGAGGCATACGAAATTGATTCCTGTCACGTGTCATAAAGTCAACCTTTAATGTATAGTGGTGTTTAAATGCTAATGACGTCAATGTCCTAAAGTTAGGGCATCATGCAGCCAAAACACTGAATCAAGGGGTCTTGAATTGTGTTTTCAAGACATTTTATTTTTTTGACTTTGACTATGTCGTACAGCTGAATTCTTCTTGACTTGAATTAAACTTCTTCGGACACGGCGAAACGCAGCTTACATTTGTCTTCATACCTCAGCAAATTAATATGACGAATCAGCAATAAGCTAAGTTATGCGGATAGAAGAGCCTAACAAAGTTTCAATCCATACAAGGTTCGAAACCTACAAAAACAAACAGCAAAATTATTTTGTTAAAGACTATAATTACAAAAGAACCATAGTGTCAACAAAGTGGAACAAAGCAAAGTGTGTAGCGGAAAAATAAAAAGTTAAAAAAAAAGCTATTGCAAACAACAAGTAAGGGAAACCATCAGAAAGCTGTTGTGTCTTCACCTAATTGTGTGTCTTCATGAGTGATGGTTTTGTTGTGTAAAAGATTCCTAATATGAAACTTTAGGTCTCGGAGCTTTTGGTTGAAAGTGAGAGTGAGGTGATAAAATTACTAACATAGATGGAGTCAAATCCACTATGGGCAAAGAGAAGGCTCGACGCGGCCTTTAAATGACAGAGCAAGGCAGTCATCTTCAACCAAGTTTGTCTTAAAGTTGTCTTCAACCCACCAAATTTCCCTCCTAACAGATGCCAGGAACTCCATCTGATCGTATTGTCGACTGATGTTTCACCTCGCAGGTGTTTTCAAAAGATCGCCTTGAAGTGCGATGTACAACTGGCAAAACTAGAAATGATTTGTGTGTCATCACTACTAATCCTTCATGACAAAAGAACATTCCTAGTTTGCCTTTGTCTTCAACTGAACCTATCTGGAATACCAACTACCATCCTAGTTGTCTTCAAGGTAGATCAGATTGAATCGTATTCTGCATCTCGAAGATGGTACACATATTAAATTGCCTAACGTGAGGACTTAGACGTACGACTTGTGACTTGGACCTGCTGCTATCTGCCTACACAAGAAGAACTCATTTGCAAAGACAAACCCAGTACCTGGTGTCGCCAGTGCAAAGAAGAGAGTCTTTTTAAAATTAGAATTCGTGTTTGCAAATCAGTCCTTCTTGTTAAAGAAATTTCCCCACTTATTGTCTGCTAATTTCCTTCAAACATGCGATGTCGATAACACAAAAAGCGTGAGGAAATATAAAATGTGTACAGCCAATGAGATTACAGAAAGCAAAAATATATAAGTCGACATACAATAGGCTAAAACACACGTGGATGACTGATAAAATAAAATATAATAAAATATGTAAGAATATGTATTCACATTCTTAAAATAACCACAGTTTCTGTCTGTGTTTCGCACTCGCTGATATAGTGAGTTGCAGAGATCTCTCATATATATATTAGATTTGTATTATATTCATCTATTGATGGATTTTAAGTATGAAAAGATGAAAGATGTGTCTACATGATTCTTCATTATTTTCTAAAGAGCTTACAAATCCATCAATAGATGCCAAGCTAGTGGGATGATCTTGAGGAAGACGGAATGCTAATTAGTAAACGATCAGCTCAGTTCTTTCCCTAGTGCGGCTCCCCCTCGAAGAATGGGGATGTAAGAATATGTATTCACATTCTTAAAATAACCACAGTTTCTGTCTGTGTTTCGCACTCGCTGATATAGTGAGTTGCAGAGATCTCTCATATATATATTAGATTTGTATTATATTCATCTATTGATGGATTTTAAGTATGAAAAGATGAAAGATGTGTCTACATGATTCTTCATTATTTTCTAAAGAGCTTACAAATATATTAAATGATTGTAAACCGCAAGCAAAGCGTGGAAAGACCGGAGATAAAGCAAAAAAATTGGCTGCATTCATGTCCGTCGATGGGTTTTTACTTTCATTCAATTCGTCTTCATCTAATATATATCTCATGGCGCCAGTCTGTCGGATCGAACCAAATTATTGTCTGAAATTGTCTGAATTTGGAAGAGTCGTTACTGAAATAAAATTTATTATAATTGCCTAAAAGAGAATCAGATTTTATTTCTGTCTTCACGTCTTCATCTGAATACGAGTTCGAATTCGGATAATATAATGTCTGAATTCAAATTTTTTCTCTCGAAAAATTGTCTGAAATTGTGATGTCATTATTTTGTCTTATATTTGTCAAAAATAATTTTTATTTTAAGGTCCAGATCTCAGACTTCTCAACATTTATACTCACAGCTTCACTGATACTCGTACCGTCGCTCATTTGTTTACCTTTGTTCATTTTTGCCATGTACATAGATTTCATACTCTGTACATTACTTATTTTCATTGCTGCAGTCACAAACTTCTGAGATGTAACTTTGTAAACATTTTTATTATTTTGTTAATTAGTCAAATCTGTCTTCCCCAACCTCTATATGGTAGCAGCTTGGAACTGATTTTTGTACTCTCAAACATACAAAACATAATTTTTAATTAATTTTGTGAACTGAAATACTTTTGTCAGGTAAAATAAAATGCTTTGAATGGTATTTTTTGTAACTTCGTGCAAATTTTAAAATAGTTGGGTAATTTAGTTCCCACTTGTTTCATCATTGTTCTTTCGAGCCATACTCTTTTACCTGAAAAAGTTCATTGTTGTTGAAATTGTCAATTGGAATTGCAATTCACAAAAAAGAATCATGCTGTATACAAAATGCTTTCTGAAGTTCACATAAATGGAAGTAATCTTTGCCTATATAGTACTGGACCAGTAACGCTCCATAAGACCAATATACTTTTTAATGTCGAGAGATGCTGGCAAAAAAGTTGGTAACCCTAGCATATCTTTTGCATATTTTTTTCGACGTTTTGCTTGAGTTCTCCAATTTAGAATACATCTAATAAGAGATCCCTTAAATTCAGAAGGATAGTGTACATAAATACAAAGGAAATACGTCAAAAGGTACGCTCTGGTTGCCTATTTAGCGCCAGCATGTCTAACCAGAAATCATCTTTACTGGTCCAGTACTAAGTAGTCTAAGGTTGTATAATGGTATTCTCATTCTCCATCTTAGTAAGTAAATTGCGGTATGAAAACTGTCTTACCCCTTGACTCATATTAGCTTTCTTAACACTTTTTTTTTTTTTTTTTTGCAACTCCTTTGTTATTATTTGTTCTCTTTTTTACCCTGCTTTCGTTATTGCGAGCTTCTTTCTTGTTGAATAACGTCCGAAACGGTAAATTTATCTTCCACTTATTCCAAACTTTTCAATCTCAAGTTTTTAATGAGGAAACACTCAGTGCGGTTGTATGAACATGTACCTACGCACTTATTCTGCATGTTGCTCATCAGTGCCGTAAATGGTCACCCTTTTAGCTAGTTTTCGCCCAAAAAACCTTTGGCCTGTATTATTCTTTCTTCGAATAAAAAAGTTGCAGATTTGAAAATCGAAAAAACTATTCTATTTTTTCACGATTAAATTGGAGTTCAAGGTTGTCTCCTTTAATTTTAATATTTCTGTTAGTTTTTTGACGTAAATTTCAGCAGTCAGTTTTATTTCTTGCTTCTCTCGTAGAAGTTTTAATATTTCATCAATCGTTAGATGAAATCAACTCGAGTAATTTTCAATCCTTTCCGAGTTTTAATGAAAGTGTTTCAAATGTCATTCGGTTTACTGTTATTCCATTTCGATTTTGCTTAGAAACCTTGATTTTATTTTTGTAATTTATGTATTCTATAATAAATTCGTCATAGTTTGATTGAAGTTCCTCTCCACTCGAATAGATTCATAATGAGGAATAAAAAAGAAAATCACTTTTGAAGTTTTCACTTTCGCTTATCACTGGCATTACCGTCCAGTTTGTCGAAATAATAATTGAAATAATCGGTTTGTTGGTTTTTGCAAACGAACTAAGTGCCGTTCCTCATTACAAATGGCGATTGCAATTTAGTCGCGAAGTAGGTATCGGTTTCTCAACTAAAAAACCAAATACCTACGCCCACGATCGTATTTTTCGTTATTCGATATTTTTTTTATCTGTTGTTCCCCAGCAATAACGTAATAAATTGTTTGCAATTTCATCATCGGATGATGTTGTTTACCTAACATAGAACATATGACCTACTTGGTTTTCTCTTTAGATGGCTATCTATTTGTCTTCGGAAAACATTTTTATTTCAATTTTTGTTGAAAAAACTTGCATTTACTTCAGCCTAATTTCTTTTTTCTCTGTGCTTTCCTCAAAATTATGTACTTTAGTAAATTTAAAATAGTGTTAATTTTTTTTTAGTCTCATGTCATTTTGATTTCAATAAGTAAGTTGGATAATTTGGTTCATTTTATTTTTGATCTTTATTTATACATCATTTTTCTCATTATCGGCTGTGCTTGTTGAAAAGATACACGAAAAATCAGTGCAGTTTCAAAGAGAGTGTTTTTCTTCAGACATTTAGTTTTTTTAGTATGGTATACTGTAGTTTTCCGTGGAAGGTTAATGGCAGGCTAGTAAACAACTCTCAAAGCCCGAACCATCGTGAAACCTTCCCGCTCTACATGTAATCACGCTTTTGCATTATTCTATTTATTCCACATTTCAAGTGTTTTAAAGATGGGTTTTAAGGTTTACCCAAGAAAAATAAACGCATCTGTAGGCTGCATATTTATGTTTTGTGATAATGCGATTCTTCCGATTCTGATGAGAAATGTTAAAAAA
The DNA here is from genome assembly GCA_011428145.1 of Ericerus pela. NCBI lineage: Eukaryota > Metazoa > Arthropoda > Insecta > Hemiptera > Coccidae > Ericerus > Ericerus pela. The sequence goes on from WOFM01000448.1 coordinate 1,855,743, forward strand.
CATTTGACTATACAGTATTGGATCATTAAGCTTCATAAGACCGATGTAATTTGTAATGTACAGACATGACAGGATAAAAGTAGGTAACCAGCTTGTACTTTGTGCGTACTTTTAACGTTTTGATTGATTTCACTAATTTAGAATATACTTGATAAGGATCATCCGTTAAATTCACAAGGAAAAGGTATATAAAAGTTGTTTAAAGATGAGAGCTCCAATACTGAATTTTTTCTTAGAAGTCGTGGTCTCTGATGTCATTATTTTTATTATGATCTTTTTTATTATTTAATTTTTGCCCATTCTCATGGGGAGCAATCCTCATCCCTCCACAAACGATATTATCGAGAATGATTCAGTATGATGAACATTCTATATTTCATCGCATCTTTGCGCATTCAGAATTTTTTTATTTTAACATGTGTTATTGTGATAGAGGGAAACTACAAATTATACTATTATTAAATGGCCGAATGGGATTTGGAGGTTGGTGAGAAGTTTGGACAATTTTAGTAAATTACATTATTTTGTAAAGATGCAAGAATTAGGTAAATTTTTACTGGTTATATTGACTTACTGCTGCGAAACAAAAACTTTATTTTAGTATTTTTGGTGCTAAAGCTACTAAAATTGTGAAAACTTTTGGGGAATTCAAAGTTATAGAGAGGAATTAGGAGAGAACCATTGATTGTGATGAGCTGAAATTTTTCAGACATTAAATTAAAATTTTGTAAAATAGCTCTGCGCCTCAACAGTCAACATGATTATTATGAAACTTTGACAAAAGAAGACGAGAAAATAGCGACGTCATAGACCCCGGGTCCCTAGAATATTCTCAATATTGAAACTCATGTGTTTAACGATCGTCATGTGGTTCAAGATGGTTGTCTATTTAGTGCCGTCGTGTCTAACCAGAAATCATCATTCTTTACTGGTCCACTACTTATTATCAAAGTGAGAAACTATCGCTTACTTACGTAGGTTACTTTCGTCAGAGGAGAAGATCTATGACATAGTGAATAAATAATTTTTATTTTGGACAATTTCGATTTATTTAAATGAATTTATTTATTTTCCTAGCCACGTCATAATCGTGTGATGTAATTCGATTTGAACGAGCAAGAAGGTGGTGATTCAGTTTGATTAGCTGAAGCGAGTTGAATTGATGATAACGCTGACTATTCTTAACCTTCTTTGTCGTTTATAAAGTTATTTAATTAAGAGATAAAATTAAGCGTATCAAATTAATTATAGTTTTATACAAAAAAAAACCTGGAATTTTTCAGATTAGCTACCGGCAACTTTTACACTTAACCAACCATAGTGGTTATTTAACCATGGTATAGAGAAAGATGAAGGCAGACTGTTAGCGAAGGAGAAATAGCTGTATTACTCTAGTAGCAATATAGACCCCTTCAAAAAAATTATAATCAATGCCGACTATTCATTAATAGAATCTTACCCGTACCACGTGCTTAGTAATACATGCCTTATGGCCGCTTCATTATCCGTTATTAATTTTTTTTTTTTTTTTTGAGCAACCTCTCATTTTATATTTTAAACTTTTTTCCCGATGAATTAGGAAAAAAAGCCAGGACTAGGAAACCCAGATGCGCCACAACCACTTCCTATTTCGTATTGCATCCGGTTCTTTGTTCTCAGAACATTTTTTATCTAATTTTTTATTATTTTGTTTTGTTTCGTTGTGCAAGTTGTATTCCATTGTAAACAAATCCATTGCGATCACGCCGTTCAATAAACCTGTCGGTATAGCTCTACGTTTCCAGATTATTTTATTCGTTTTTTCTTCTGAATGATATGTATGTGTGAGCGCATTTTTTATTCTGATTTTTGTCATCTCTATTGTTGTACATGTTGTACAGCCTTAAATCTAAACAATACGTGTTCGTTATTGTTAATTTGTGTGTCCGATCATCGTCGAACGAATACACACTTGTTGCAGAATATTTTTCGATGCATCCAATTTCAATATGACCTGTACAAACACTTGCAGATCATTGGATTTTGGAAGGTAGACATTAGTTTTAGTATTGTTGTTTATTATTATTATTATTATTATTATTATTATTATTATTATTATTATTATTATTATTATTATTTTATTTATTATTTATTATTTATTATTTATTATTATTTATTATTATTATTATTATTATTATTATTATTTCTTCAAATTTCTATTGTTTACGTTTTCATAAAAAAAAAAATCTTTATTTCACTCCTACACGAATTCAAACGTTAGATTTGAAGTCTGCGTATGCGAAAACTTTGATATCGACGTATCAGATACCACCACCATCCATCCCGTTACCCTATTATTCCCTTACCGTCTATATCTAACGCCCTTGCACTCGATCGAATTCGATTTTCGATACTGAATTTGGAATTGGCATATTGTAAAATCTATATATCGATATATCATACGCCTACCCTACCACCATTATCTCATTACCTCATAATATCCTTACCACCTATATCTAACACAATTGAGCTCGATCGAATTTGATTTTCGATATTAAATTCGGAATCGGCGTGTCGAAAAACATGCATTTCGATATATTATACGCCTACCTCACTACCCCCTATCAAATTACCCTATTATCCCCTTATCCCCTATATCTAACACCCTTGCGCTCGATCAAATTCCATTTTCGATATCAAATTTAAAATCGACATATCAAAAAACTTACATTTCGATATACCACACGTCTCATTTTATCCAAAAGCTCAAAAAGCTCAAAACGTTGACCTCGAAAGTTCAACTTTGAAAGCTGTGCCAGAACCGCCTTTTTCCTACCTACTAACGTCAAATCAAAACGGCTTATTGTGTACTCATCAGAAATTCTGTTGTTGATTTATTGTAAAACTTTCGGTCGACTAATTGCATAATGCTCGTATATGATTTTAATTACGATAAAAGCTTTGCTTTACTTTTCCTCCTCTCCAACTTCAAGCGATCGAGGAAAACGGAAATTTGAGCTTAGTAAGGCTTGGTTATAAAAATTATTGTATGGAGGAAATTGCGTGAATTTTGTAAGTTAAATGCGTTCTAGTGTGTAAATGTGAGTTGAATGAAGGAGAGGGGTAGAAATGATGTCTTTTTTATTCGGGTCAGTAATTTTGGAAAAGTTTTTCAATCTTTTCAGGTGTTTTTTATTTTATTTGACGTGCTCATTTTGGAATTTTGTGTTCTTTTCACCGAATCCGCAATTCTGTATCTTTGAAAAGGTCTTCACAATAGGGTACCGTACATGACTCTCAGAATTACTTGAAATTAATGGGAGAGATAGTCTAAAGCCTGTGAATGAAGGTTCTGAAATTTAAAAAAAAAAAAAAATTAAATAGAAAGGAAGATATAAGATGTCAAAGTTACCTTGCACCAAAACGGTACCTCGATGCGCACCCTGTTGTTGTGATGTCATAGAATTGACATTTTTGTATTTTGCATTATCAGAGGTTGCTGGTTTTAATACATCTCATTAATACTTCATTTTTAGGTAGGTTTTTGGTGAAAATTTACTGAACAAAATTGACTTTAAAAAATGACTTTGAAGCAAGGGTGGGCGCACATTTCATTTCAGGACCCAAGAAAACTTTTGGCACAGAAAGCTCAAAGTCTAAATTATCACCTAAGTACATAAGATTCAATAAGTTTGGATTTCTATCTGTATTTATTTTTTGTACTTACCACTGAGGTAGAAGGTTGAAAATTGGTATGAGGGTGCTTGTGTATCACATCTAATTTTTTTTTTTTTGAAATCCCAAAAATAAGAAAGGGGCAGTAGATATGGGCCAAACTTTCATTTTCTTGGAACTTTCAACATATACACACTGAAATTATCAAACTCAACACAAAGGTGGTATAATGTTGTTTGTTTATGCCTTAAAAAAATATTTTTTGAGGTACTGAGTTCAAATTGGACCTTAAGTTTTTTAATTTGATCAATATTTTGACCCAAAGGGACTCAAAAAAAGGCCCAATTTTGTTTTTTCACATTTTAGTATGTAATATATCATTTGTAATGTTTCTTGAGGTACTGAGTTCAAATTTGTCTATAATTTTTTAATTTGAACAATTTTTTGACCCCAAGGGACTCATAAAAGGGTCCAATTTTTTTTTTTCATATTATTATGTAATACATCATTTGTAATGTTTCTTGAGGCACCAAGTTCAAATTTAATATTATTTTATTCATTTGACTCATTTTTGACCCATAAGGCTCAAAATGAGGGGAAATTTTGACTTTTCATATTTTGTAGTGAAATACATCATTGGTAATAGTCTTTTAGCTGCTGATTTTGAATTTGACGTAATTTCTTAATTTTACCCATTATGTGATCCTACAGAGGCTCTGAAAGGGGCTAATTTTGAATTTCCCTTTTATATTGTGTGATCCATTGTTGGTAATGTTTTTAGATTTGAAGTTTTATTTTGACTTGTATTTCTTCATTCAACTCCTTATAATGTGATCCAAAGTGGTTCAGATATAACTAGCTAATTTTGACTTTTCACATTTTATTGTGTGATATATTGTTTATAATGTTTTACAAGTTTCTAAGTACAATTACAAAAATCTTATTTTTCTTACAAGTAAGCTGGGCAAGTGGTTTTACTGAATTTTGTTGTTTTTTGTTGGTCTCAAAAAACATGGGCATCTAATACCTAATAAATCACTCAATAATAAGTGAAGATATAATTGCAATCCCTTTTTTGGGGGCACAAAAATACAAAAAGTGGTTCAATCTAAAAATGGATTGTAAATATAATCTCAGTGCCCCAAAAAACATTATTTGTGGTGTATCACTCAATAATATCTAAGAATTTTATTTGAACTCCCTGTTTTGGGTCACAGGGGGTCAATGAGGTGTTTGATTTAAAAATAGATTGAAAATCTAAACTCAGCGCCTCAAAAAACATTATTAATGATATATCTGTAACGATTATAGATGAACATTTTCTAAATGTCCGCCTATATTTTTACACAAACGAAATAATTCGTTTTATTTTCTAACTCTCCACACTTCTTTGACTCTTATTCTTCTTTAAATAAATCTAACAGGAAATGGTACTGTTAGAATTCGATGGAAAATTGTTTTCCATACGAAAAACAATTGTGGTTGACCTCAGTTAATGTCACACACGTGTACCTTAATTGAAATATCTGCCTAATACTGGAAAACGTCAATTCTCCTTCTTTTTGGTAACTACCAATCATAATAAACTAATCCCACTATTTCTTACCATTTCTTCTTTTTACTATGTACAAACTAAATTATAAAAACTCTTACTCTGATTAACAAAATGTTCAATTCTATTATTTTACTCAATTTTTTAATTTCGTTCATTTCATTTGTTCAATTTATCTATTAATGTGTTGTAAATGAAAAATATTATATTTTATGAAAAGTATCCTGTTGAAATTTAATTGAAGTCTAAATTCTTTCAAACACAGTCAAGGTCCACCATAGTTTGTGGATACCTAGGAAACTCAATTTTAATTATAAAGTTTATTTTTATTGATCGTAAATATTTATTTGTGGTTTTCCATAAATAAATATTTAGTAAAGTGTCAACGTCAAAAATAGGAAACAAATTCAGAACCAACACCTATTTTTTGGTGTTACAATATCACTCAATAATATCAAAGAATATTATCTTAACCCCCTGTTTGGAGTCACAGGGGGTCAAAAAAAGGTTCAATCTAAAAATGGATTATAAATGTAAACTCAAGAGCCTCAAAAAACAATATTATCCATGTATCACTTAATAACATCCAAGAATATTATCTTAATTCCATTTCTTGTGCTACAGGGGGCTAAATTAATGGTTAAATTTAAAAATGGGTTGGAAATATGAACTCATCCCTCAAAGTAAATAACTCCCCAGGCACCACCAAAATTTTTTTTCAAGGTTGTGCTCTAATATTAAAACAAATAAGGAATAATTGGTTTTTGATTTTCTTAGTTTTTATTGTTTTTCAATGTTTTGAATTTGTTTATAAATAAGGGGGTGGGGGTGCAAGTGCACATCCTTTCATCCCCTCCCTCACAGTCACCATGAACTTTCTAAATTGATGAGCTGAACTAAACCAATGTACAAACACAGGAGAGTGAGGAATGAATGAATGAGAAACCTGTGAAAGAGGTGAAAAGTTTTCTGATGTGACAATTCTATGACATCACACCCACTGCTCAAAAAATATCACAACATTTTTTGACAACTCAACTTTACCATTCATTTTCTCCCATTCTATCCAACCAATTTTAATGCGGTTTTCACAGATATTTTTTATTTTTTTTAAAGAATTTGAAAATATGTTTACTGAAAATTATGTCCGGTACCCTATGGATCATCAATATTTTTTGTGAAAGTGTTTTGCTTCATGTCGGCGTCGAAGTTACGAAGTTCCAATGTTGATGAACTGAACTCGTGTAGTTGGAAAATTTCAGTTCGATTCTTTTCAAAATTTATATTTTATTCTTGTTTTTTAATTTCGAGGTAAATTTTTGCCTAATGTTTCTTTTTTTTTCTTTTTTTTCAGTTCTTTATTCTCGTCCGGCCTTTTATATTATAATAGAATACGCAAAGTTCCCAATACCTTCTGTAAGTTCGTAAATGTCGAAAAGTTGGATAATAATAATTCGACTTCGTGGAAATGTTAAGGTTATTGTTTTTTCCTCGTAAATCTGCTAATTTTGTAGCCGGGAACGGTAGGAAAGTAAAATGTTTCCTATTAAGAGGCAGGTATAAAATATATTTTCTCCGCAAGAAAGATGACATTCCATTTTTGTTTTTATTTATTGCAACGGAAACGTTAATTGGCCTTGAACGTGGTGTGCCTTTGATTTTATGAGACTCACATTTCTCTCATCATTACAAACTCGCCACTAAAATGACTCGTGAATTTGATGAGATTGAATTAAATTTTTTTTTTTATAATACATGATCAGAAGAAAGGCTATGTTTACAATTATATTTTGCGAGTGGAAAGTAGTGCCTATCATTGATGAAAGATGTCAGTTTGAATCTAATGTAATTTTCCATCACTTTAGAATTTTTATTCGATGAAAAATTCTCTGGTTTTTCTCGAATTTGAACTTGCAACCTCTATATTGTCAAGTTAACACCATTCCAACTGTGTTACAAATGCTATATGGTGGATTTTAGTCTCTATGACTCTATTTGTTTATTTTTATTTTTTTATTTTTGAAATTGTTAATTAATGATTGCGTTGTTTTCTGATCTTTCATTATAAAATATATCTTCCTCAACAAGGTTCAAAAGTGAGTTTACATGATTCGGGAATTACTCACTTGCTACAACTGTTTTGCAAACTTTCCCTCACATGTAAATGCTCACTTTTGAACCTTGGTGTGTAATATATTATTTATCGATTTCATTTCACAGGTTTTATCATAAAAGTTTTGATATTATAGTCTGACAATCCGATTATGAAATAACAAGTTGAAAATGAATTTAAAAAAATATTATTTTGTAATTGCAGAACTTTTGAAGTGAAACCTAGCAAACTCTTTTTCACTCACACAGAAACACATAACCTAACCCGCAAGGCAAACTTTATTCCTATTCAAGAGTTTATCCGTACATGAACCAAAAACGAAGTCTAAATTCTGTTTCCAATTATGGAATTAAGTAAAAGCTTACAAAAAAACAGTTTAGTGGTACTTATACCCCTACAATGTTCATTTTTTTGTGTTTTGTTACATAACATAGTAATTTAAAATTTTTGTCTATTATTTGATCCACTTTGTTTATGGTACTGATGTACTTTTCAGTTTATTGTCCTATCACTTTATCTGTAAAGGTCAGCTTTAATTGTTATCAATGTGTTCCTGACTAACCAGCACTCAATGAACAGTATTCCATAGCAGGGTTGAGCATCATTTGAATACAATCGAATTCGAATCCACTTTTGTCAAATTGGATTTTCATCAGTGATTTAAATCTAAAAAAAATACTGGATTCGTGAACTTCATTTAAATCTGTTTGAGAGATTCGACAGATCCGAAATTTTTGAATGATTTTACTAGGACCAAGGATTCATTTTGGTTTTGGTTTCAAAGAATTGAAATTTAAAATCATTTCAATTCGTTTAACTTTCTGAAAAAACAAAATATGTATTAAATTTTGAATGCGAGTTCATTGAAATTCAATTTTTTCTTACAGTAGTTATTTTAGATTATTGAAATAAAAAAAAAACAATAAGCTAAGCAATTAGATTTGTGGATTCGAATCTACATTTGAATCCAAAAATCCACCTGCTTTATTTGAATAAAAAAAAAGTGATAATGAATCGAATCATATTCAAATCCCCAAAAAATTGGGATTTGCTGATTCATATTCGAATTCATTTTTAGTGGGTTCATGCCCAACCCTGCTCCTTAGTATCTGTCTTTTAGGCAGAATTAAAATTTTGTTTTATATAATACATGATCAGAAATGTATACCCTGGTATTTTGAGTGAGAAAAGTAGCTTTTACCATTGATGAATGTAACCTTGATGCAAAGGGAATGCGCCTCCTTGTAAAAACATAAAGCATCATTGTACATGGAGGCACGTTCACTTTACATCAAAATAGAGGTTACACATTCTGAATGAAGCGTTAAATCTACCACCATGAGGAGGTTGATATTTTGTTCTGTTTTATATAATTTTTGTGTAAGACTCATCATTTGATAGCATTATAATATTTTATTTCTGTCTGATCATTAATTATAAATATCTTTCTGAACAAGGTTCAAAAGTGAGTTTACATAACTTAAGAATTGCTCACTGGCTGTGCTCATTTTGCAAATTCACTCTCGTATAAACATTCACTTTTGAACCTTTGTGCGTAATATTCTATTGTGCCATACTATTTCATAAAAATTGAGAAGTATTATTATAATCAATGTCTGAGATGCTTTTAAAAAATTTTTTTAAAAAATCTGCTGTTGCACCCCGAACAGTTGAAATGATAATTTCAAAGAATGAAATTAGAAAAGAGGTATTATTCATTTTTGCTTGAATAATTTTGTAAGGACAATACTCGTAAGAGTTATAGGGGCTCATACCCCTTGATGACAGTCACCACCAAAAGGGTGACTTATATTTATCTCTATGACGTTAAACTAATATTTTCACATATATTTGTATGTTCTTATTTGTACGTACATACAGGTAAGGTACATTATTCAGAAGTTGACAAATTACCTGATAAAGATCTTGATGATGTTACAGGCTAGTACCAAACATGCTGCATTGTTTCTTATCACCTTATGGAGTAGGAAACGATGTAAGATTACAAAATAATGCCCTATATGTATGTACATATGTGTATCTGTGTGCATGTGCCAAATCGCAGGAGCAATAACAAAAGTACATATAGAAAATACAGGTCCAGAGATCAAAATAGTAATTCTACCAGGGGTTAAAATTCAACTCCCCCTAGAAGACCATCATTCGGATCTCCGACTCAAAATTGGGATGATAAGACCTGCTTTTCCACAATAACCAATTTGGCGCAGAGCCCACCAAATATAATAGCAGATGTCAGTGGTGGGGGAAACCCTATAAGAAGTCTAGTTGGTCAAACTAAAATGAGAGCCATCTATGAAGCTGATAACCCCTCTGAAAAATACTCATGCTGCTTGTTTATAAAGGACAGGATGGGCAGTTGTGACTATATGGCCTTAAATTCCAAAACAATTCCTGATTGCTATTCAGTTCCCAATATCATATACTCCAATGCGAATGTAGAGGGTAAAACGATGTTCACAAAAATGGATATCAACTGGGCATTTCATCAAATTCAAATAGTTGAACAGGACATATCAAAGACAGTGGTTATAACCCCCTTTGGTCTATTCAAATACCTTCAAATGCTGTTTGTAATTCTGCACAAACTTTCCAAAAATTTATCAATAGACTGTTTATGGATTTGCCATTTGCTTATGCATATCTGGATAACCTGTGCATTTGTTTTGAAGGTGGTGAGCAGCAGAATGAGGAGAATGTAAGAGCTATTATACAATGTATACTAGAGATGTGTGTTTTAGTTCATTTGGGGGATTTAGTTCAACAGGTCTCGGTCTTTTGAATGAACTAGTTCAAAATGAACGAAATGAGCTGCATGAATCAAACCTTTGAGTATGTATTATTTCATATGGAGAGCAATTCGTATACATTTTCTATACGTAGTTACTTTCAGACATAGAAAGCGCTTTCATTCCCCAAAAACGCTTACTATTTCGTTTTGTTTTTTGTTGATTGATAAGAAATTCCACTCATCCAGTGATTAACAACAATGCTGTGACGTATAAGAGTGAACTAGTTTGTAGGTCTATACCTAGTTCATCCTCATCTTTCGGTCTCGTTCATTTAGGTCTTTCAAAAGATTAGTTCAAATGAATTAGTTCTCGGTCAACCGACACATCTCTAATGTATACACACTGCTGGACTTACTATCAATGTTAGAAAAAGTTTATACACACAAACCAAGATTCATTTTCTTGGCTATCAAATCTTAACCAAAAGCATTTCCTCTTTGAAGACCAAGGTAGAGCCAATACTGAATTTCACAAAGCCCTCAAATGTCGTTGAATTAAGGCGTTTCTTGGGGATGGTGAATTTTTATAGATGTTGCATGAAGAATGCTGCAGCCAAACAAAATAAGCTATTTGCACAAATTAAGATAAATAAAAAGAAAGATAAAATTCTACTGGATTGGACTGAAGAAGCTAAACAGGCCTTTGAAAATATCAAAGAAACACGCAAATGCAACTCTGCTCGCTCACCTAGATGAAAGTCTGCTGTTATGTGTTGCAACTGACGCATTTGACTTTACTATTGGTACACCTCTGTACCAAAAGGACAATGACAAAAAGTTACCCCTCTCTTTCTTTTAAGGAAAGGTATTAAAAACAAAGAGAAACTACAGCACATACAACAGGGAATTGCTGGGAATATTTGCTGCATTATAGAATTTCAGGCACCAATTAGAGGATAGATGTTTTATTGTGTATAAAGATCATAAACCCCTAATACATGCCTTCATGCAAAAGATAGAACCATCTCAGAGAAAAGCTCAACAATTGGACTTTATTGGACAATTGACTACAGACATCCAGTATATAAGTAGAGAACTGAACACTTCAGCTAATGCTTTTAGTAGGATCGAAGCCATCTCTGCCCTATCTCAATTACCTTATGGTGAAATAGCTAAAGAACAGCTAAGGGATGTAGAATTGCTAGAACTGTTGTTGATTAAACAATGACACAGCTTTAAAATTGAGACAAAGGAAAATCCCTGGTACTAACATTTTATTAACATGTGACATTAGCACAAGCAAGAATGGGCCAATCCTATTGACAAAGTACTGCAAATTGGCTTTCAATGGAGTGCACAATTTATCACACACTGGATCAAAATGCACTGCTGGACTTGTATCATCAAGATTGGTTTGGCCACAAATAAAGTCTGACTGCTACAAATGGGCTCGCAATTGCCTGAACTACCATGAGTCCAAAATAGGATGACATACTCATTTGCCTCTCAGATCTTTTAAACAAATAAAAAGGTTTAAAACCATACATATTGATTTGGTGGGTCCATTACTCCCTCCACAAGGACACAGATATACCTGTTAACTATAAAAGATGGAGTAATTTGATGATCAGAGGCAGTTTGTCTCTATGAGATGACAGCTCTAACTGTAACTGCCAGGTTATATGACACTTGAATTGCTCACTGTGCCATATCAGAAGTTATAATTACGGACCAAGATTGCCAGGTTAAAAGCTCACTCTTTTTTGAGTTATCTAAGAAGCTTCGTGTACCACAGCTTTCCATCCTTAAACAAATGAAAAAGTTGAGAGGTAAGGACAGCTGTACCAACCAATCTGTGGCCTATCCAAGTGTTTACTCACACCGTCCCTACAACCCCTACATCCACAACCCCAACAACATCGCAGATGTATGTGAAAGTAGCAGGTAGCACTTCTCCCTATCCTGTGTGTATATTGACTGAAACTGTTGAGTTGAAATAGGCAATGGTAACACTGGCCCCTTTGATTGCAGTATCCGAGCTGATGTTTGTTGATGATTCCATCAACAAACGCATTGCCTCACTTTATTGTCTTGAAGTCTCAGTAAAGCAGATTGCTCAAATGCCACTCCCCTGTTGGGTTGAAGCAGCGGGTAATTGAGGCCAGGCTCCTGCCAAACCTTCCTCCATGAAACATAAGAGACACTGCTCTAGAAAGGCTGGTAGTGATGGCTTGATGCGTGCTCTAAGCACTTGCAGCCATGCCTATGCCAAGTAACGAGACAGCAGGAAGCTGGTACAATTGATTGTATCACCCCAATGTGTGCAACAAGTGTGCCTTCTACACCTTTGAATCTGATGTCAGCAACCCTTGCTAGACTCAGATTCACCAAAGAGCATATGTCATACCTCACACCCTTTATAGCTACAATAATTAAATTGCATGGGGGACATTTAGTGGCTGCTTTGCCAGCAAACCTCCTAAATCTGACTGGCAAGGTGGTTCAACTCCATCCGGAATACTGTTCCACCAATGGTCCAACCTATTCTTATGCAGTTTGGGGTCGTCTTTCCAGCGTTTAACATTCCAAGTTCTGCTCTATCCTCACCAGTGTTTAACCCCCCAAGGTTCTGCTCCCTCAGCATTGAGTTAACAAGACTCTGCTCTCTCTCCTTTAGTCAAGATGCGGCTTGATCAACCTTTGTGAAGATGACAGCCATATTATCCTGCAAAGATAAATTAACCTACTTGTGACAATGGTGATCAGGAGATGCCTCTGGCTCAAAACCTGTGAGAACCTCTTAAATTGCCACACTTGCATCTTGCATGCGTTTGACATCGTCTGATTCCCTCAGAAACATACTGCGGAAGAGTAGTATATTGACTTCTTACCAGTGGTGACAAGTGTACTACTGCACTCGCTGTTAGGTTGTGTGGCCTGTCTCTACATCATGTTGGGCAAACACACTTTTTGGTTCATGGGCTTTTGGTTCACCACCACTAGTCTAAATTTGATACTGAGCTAGGAGACACATACGAGGTCAAGTTGTAGTAGATCAGATGTGCTAACTGCCGCACCCTACACTTATCCTTGCTTTTTTACTTTCTCTATGATAAACCCTTAACCCACTTCCAAAGATTCACGGGGTAGTTTTAAAAATTCTATGAAAAAATATTTAATACCATCATTGTGATTGCAAAATCAATTAGGAACCACCACACATTTCAAATTTCAAGTAAAGAATCTAAAAAAAGAAATTCCAAAAATTCACATTACATTCACGTTGACCTATTGAATATGTCTATACTAAGGTATATTTTGATTTTCTCTTGATTTCTAGAAGGTAAAAAGCTATTTATACTTCCTAAAGAATATCTGGAGGTTGAATATGTTAAATACATAACGTTTTCAATATCTTAAAATTTGATGAAAGTTTTTAGAATTATAACTCATGATCAGATTTTTAATAACATAGGTACATGCTTTAATAGTATTTTTCAAAAAAATAAAAGATCTTCTGTTTCTAAGATTATATTCTTCAGGAATTAGCTAACAGCATGCCTTATTTTCAGAAATTATCATTGCTTGATCGACTGCCGGTGCTGCGATTTAAAAGTTTTGCTTAGTATTTTTTTAACGTCAATTTTTTATTGAAAAATCTGGAATAATTTTTCCACTGAGTTCCAATCACAAAGTTTGTACCTATCTTTGTTTTATTATTTTGTGTTTAATTTTTTCCCTCAATTTAACTTACTCAAAAAGTTAGCCTCAGTTCAACCGATGACCTTGAACTTCCCCGCCTTTAACGCTGAATTTATTTCATCTGCCCGTCTGTCGTATATAAAATAAATGAGTTTTATTTGCATTTTTGAAACGACCGTGCTGATTATGTTTAAAAAAGATGATAAACTTTGGTTATGTACCTTGGAAGTTACATATTTGAGATCATCAGTCCCTACCCATACCTATGTCAAACACTACTAGTGACCTTTGCCACTGAAGAAATTCAGAGAGCCATGATTACAAAACTACACAGTGTATTATTAATAAAACACATTATTGCATGAAGCATGAAAACAAGATGAAATAAAAATGGGTTCCTGCCTATACATACAGAAAATGATGTGTGACAAGCAGTTGAAAAAAGTGAACATATACAGAATGAAAAAATAGAAAGCTGCTTGTCAGTAAAAATAGAAAAGGGGAAAGAAAAAACAGGTTATTGAATAGTGGGAATATGAATTTTATTATCAGCCAGTACCTAGGGAAATATCAAGGCAATGGGATGAGGGGTTGATTGAGAGGAAAAAAATAAAAAATAAATAGCCTAGGCAATGTAAGTTGCATATTTAGGGCTGAGACTTTTAATTTTGATTTTAAATAATTTGATTTTAATATATTGTAGCCAGATGCGTCAGTACCTATACCCTTCTGTATTTTCTGAATAGTGTTATGTTGGTATTCATTTTGAACATTTTGATGATATGTTCAATTATTTTTACTCAATTTTCTCACAAATGCGTTATTAAAATTTACCTCACTAAAGAGTTAGGGGTGGACATGATGAAAATTATTTGTTTCATGAGAAAAGGAAACGATTGGTACCACATTATTATTTTGACATAATTATTTTTTAATGTATTTATGTATGTACGTTCAATGTATGTATCACCCAAAATTTTGTATCATAGTTTTGAGAAAACTATAAAATGGATATAGCTAAAATTTTCATGAGAGATAGTTCTCATATAGGAGCAGGTCTGAAAAAAGTTTTATGCCTTATCCATTTTGTAGTTTCCGAGAAAACTGGAAAAGGATTCTTGGAAAAGTTGTTTTTCCAGGATTTTGAGAAAGTGACAAAAGGGATTGAACTGAAATTTTCACAATAAAATTATTCTTGTGTAGATAGGTGCATAATATTCACCATTTACTCTTATTTTTTATAAATATTGTGCAATTTATTATTTGCCATATCAAAGTTTTGTGTATATATCTGAAATTCTTGTAATTTTTGGATAATTTTGCCCCCCAAAATAATTGAGATTGGACAGTTTTCAGTAAGTTGTTTGCACCTCTTTTTGCAAGCACTTGTTAGAGAGTGTAACTTTTGTGATATAAGTACAGCTCATTTTTTTCATTCATTTAGCTTTGTATAATTGTACCATTGTTCAGTGCAACAAATTTTCATGTTCTATTGACATCTGTACATTACATTTGTTGACACAGTTTTCATATTCAAGCCACCATTTTGCCTGAAGTTGAAATTTTTTGATTTTTGTACAACTTTGTCATCGTACATTGTTGAATTTATTTAGTATGATTTTGCTTGAACAAACAAAGAATTAAACAAATTTCTGTTTATTATTTTATTTTATCTAAATTTTGTTTCACACGAATTCATTATTATTCAAGATTTTTTTTTACTCGAATCAATTTAATTTCAATCGGGTTTTATAAATTTGTTTTTGAAAACAAAATTATATCCTCTTGAAAATTTTTTTGGATTAATTTACTGTAACAGTGTAATTGTTACAAAACAGTACACGACAATATTATTTTTTATAAGTGTATATTATTTTGAATAATTATAAAAGTCTATAGGTTTTTACTGGAGATGAAATTAATAAAATGAATTGTACAGAACATTAGACTAATAACTAAGGGTGAAGTTTGAGTGATAGAAATTGGGTGTTGTGGGAGATATGAATATGATTGGACATTTAAGGAGAATGTAATTAGGATAAAACCAATGAAATGTAGTAGAAATTACATAAAGTAGGAGTGTTTAAGAAATAAGTGCAAGGTATTGAAATATATTTGTGAAAAAGGTGACATTATAAATATGGACGAGAACAGTTTATAGAGAACAGAAGGTGATGTCATCAGACAAGTCAAGACTTGAAAGACCAGTTTAAACTAGTCTGAAATGACGTGAGTGAAAGGAAGAATGAATATATGAAAATATGGAGAATGATGTTGGAAAATACAAATTTAAATTGGATGAGTATAATTGAAATAATTGATATAGAAATATCATTACATTTACTTTTGAATTTAAGGATTTCAGGTGCTGTGATCGAGAATTAAATTTATTTTCCCCCTGTTTTCCCTAATTATTTATTTTTCCTTTTAGGTATTTATTACTTTTCACATACATTCGTTTTATTAATTGATTTTACTATCATAATTTGGGTTATTTAGTCTTGTTATATTTTGGGAAATGTCCTTTTTCATTTTTAAACATGTAATTTCTCGTGTCCTTCGTGGACCTTTATTTTCTTTTTTTATTATTATTCTTACTTGGGAATCACACAAGACAAATTTATATTCTATTGCTTATAATTCAGTTTGGTTAACACAAGTATTTGCCAGTGATTATGTTAGTTAAGTTTATTATTTTTATTATTTTTTATTTTTCTTTATTCAGCCAATCCATTAATTATGGCTACTGAATTCAGTGATCATTTTTGTTAAAGATATCGATGACTATCGATAGTTTTTTTAATATTGTTGGGACCACCAATTTTCTTCCCCTCACACTCCTAAGAACACTCAACTTTAATCATATAAACACTTATAATTTTCTACTCATAGCTACACTGATACTCATTCAGCCACTCATTTGTGAACCTCTATAGTTATTTGTTTCCTACATACATTACATACTCTGTACTTTACATATTTCAATTGCTGCAATTACACACTTCAGAAATGTAAATTTGTGAACATCTTTATTATTTTGTTAATCACATCGAATCTGTCTTCCTCAACCTCTGTAAATATCATTACCTGCAACTAGATATGAAATATCGATGTATCGATATGTTTATCTATCTATTCTAATATCGCTTACCATATAGGTATATTAGTATCGTTTTTTCATTTTTACCTAAGGTTTTTTTTTTAATATATATATATATATTGTCCGAAATTTTGTGTTCATAGTTTTTAGAAAATCAGGTGATGGATAGGGATGAAATTTTCATGAGGGATAGTTCTCATATTAGAGCAGGTTTGAAAGAAGTTTTTTGCCTATCAGTTCATTAATTTCTGAGAAAACTGGAAAACAAAAAATTTCTGGAAAATTTGTTTTTCAGGGATTCTAAGAAAATAACAAAACTGATCGGGCTGAAATTTTCCTTATGTTAATGGAAGTTTCTTAGAATTATGGTGCTTATTAATTCAATAGTTTTTGAGAAAACTGGAGAAGAAAAATTGATGGAAAAAATTTTGTGTTTGCAGTTTTGAAAAAACTACCGAACAGATAAGGCTGAAATTTTTACAAAAAATAGCTATTGTATGGGAGCAGGTTCGAAAAAAGTTTGGTGCTCATCGGTTCAGTAGTTCTTGAGAAAACTGGAAACAAACAATCTCTGGAAAAGCAGTTTTTAGCGATAAAATATTGATAGTGTAACGCCAGAAAATAGGTGTTGGTTCTGAATTTGTTTCCTATTTTTGAAGTTGACACTTTACAAAATATTTATTTGAGGAAGACCACAAATAAATATTTATAATTAAATAAAATAAACTTTATAATTTAAATTTGAATGTCCTAGGTATCCACACACTATGGTGGACCTTAACTTTGTTGAGAGATTTAGACTTCAATTAAGTTTCAACGGAAATCTTTTTTATAAAATATGATATTTTTCATTTACAACACATTAATAGATAAAATGAACATTGGAAAATAATGAATTGAACAAAATTAAAGAACTAAACGAAAATAATAGAATTGAACATTTTGTTCTTCAGAGTTAGAGTTTTTATATGTTTAATTTTTACATTGTAAAAAGAAGAAATGGTAAGAAATAGTGGGATTAGTTTATTATGATTGGTAGTTACCAAAAAGAAGGAGAATTGACGTTTTCCAGTATTAGGCAGATATTTCAATTAAGGTACACGTGTGTGACATTAACTGAGGTCAACCACAATTGTTTTTTTGTATGGAAGACAATTTTCATCGAATTCAGACGATACCATTTCCTGTTAGGTTTATATTAAGAAGAAGAAGAGTCATAGAAGTGTGAGAAATTAGAAAATAAAACGAATTATTTCGTTTGTGTAAAAATATAGGCGGACATTTAGAAAATGTTCGTCTATATTCGTTACAGATAGATCAATATTTTTGGTAAAGTTATGGGTAACTTAGTTTTTTATAATTTCTTGCACTGAAACTAGCAATGAAATATCAATATAAACATCGATCACTATCGATATAAATATAGTATTATATAGAAATATATATATAAATCGATTAATTAATATCGGTATAAATGTAGATTACTATTGATATTATTTTGAAATTTTTTCAAGTAAGCTCTCTCTGTCTATCTCCTTCTACATATCCATCTACCATCTCATCTCCATCTGCAAACTAGGTTTTCTATCAAACCATTGGCTTAGGTTTTTTTTTTTTTTGAATTATGGATGAAAATTTGCAACTGGGTTTTCTAGCGAAGTATTGCTGCGCTAGAGTTATTTCATCTTTGAATTCAATTTTAATTTTCGACTTTGTTCTTAGTTATTATTATTATTATTAGTCAATAATTTCCCTCGACTATCCATCAGTCAGGACAGATTTTGATAAACTCCAATGAACTACGTAACTAAAATTCAGTCAATCTCCTTGTTATATTTATCTACTTTCTGCAGTTGTTAATCATGACTTAGTTGATAAGTATAACTAAATAATTTTGACAAATGAACTTTGAAAATTCTATTTCAATTTCATTTAAAATAGGTACCTATGTTGAAAATTGTTTGGAAAAGAATTTCACCTTAATTAAATGTGTTTTTAAGTATTTTGTCCTCTCTTTTTTTCAATTTTTTGTAAATATTAGTTCTGTCTCTGCGTGCAATTTTTTCTTCATTTGTAGAAGTTTTATAATTATAAATGAAAAAAAAAAAGAAGAAAAGCGATGAAAAAAAAAAACTAGGGCAGCAATACTTCGCTAGGAAACCCAGTTTGCCAATTTTCATCCAAAATTCAAAATAAAAAACATGTAGGTATTCCAAATACTTGAGAAAATTTTTATCATTGTTGGTTTTGAGTTGAAAAAAACAATACAAACTATTGATAATTATCGATATCTTTAACAAAAATATCGATCTATCGATTTTTTATTGCTAACAAACAAATTTTCCTGGAATTTATTGTTTTCTAATTTTCTTGCAAACTATTGAACCAATAGGCACTAAATTTCTATCAGACTTGTTCTCACATAAAGAATACCTTTTATAAAAATTTTAGCTCTATTTCTTTTGTAGTTTTCTCAAAACCGTGAACATAGAATTTTTTCCAGCTATTTTTCTTCTCCAATTTTTTAAACAAGTTTAGAATTAATAGGCACCAAACTTCTATCAAACTTGCATCTACATAAGTATAATCTATCACGAAAATTTCAGCTTCATCCCGTTTGTTGTTTTCTCAAAATGGTAGAAAAATAACTTTCCAGGTATTTTTTTCTTTTTTTGTTTTCTCAGAAATCATTGAATCGATATGCACAAAACCTTTTTCAGACTTACTCCTATATGAGAACTATCTCTCGCGAAAATTTCAGCTTTATCCGTTCTGTAGTTTTCTTGAAATTGTGAACGCAAATTTAGGCGATACATACATAGATACATAATATAAATATATTATATTTTAATAAAAAATTAAATCAAAGTGGGAAAATGGTCTCAATCGTTTTCTTTTCTCATGAAACGGATAATTTTCAACATCCTGACCTCCAACTTTTTGTGAGATCAATTTTAATACCATGTTTGAAAGCAAACTGGCTAAAAAGGGAACAGTGACATGAAATTAGCGCTAAGAGAACGTTCGCGTTCGCATGTGGATTAATATTAAATGAAGCTAAAAAAAATCGTTCTTTCTCCATTTCTTCCCTCACTGTATGTATATCACCCTTTAGCTGTTCAAGTGCCCTTTTCTTCTTGCACCATACGTGTCTTTCTCGAAACAAAATACAGCCATAGTTCATCAACCTTATCGAGTGAGTAAATGCAGATTGTCAACGTTACGAGATACTTTTTTTTCTCCTTTTCACTTTAGAAAGTTGAAACTTTTGCTGGAATTGTTTTTTTTTTTGTCCCCTTTCAGGCTGAAATTGTGCTTCCGCGTCATAATTAAGTTTTGCTTCATATTTTCATCATCCGCTCCACCCCAATTTCTAGTTATATAGTGAACGAGTTTCGAGTTTAGATGTAATAAATATAGTCGAATGACAGTCATAGAAAGAAGGAAAATTCTTGCGAAATGTTTGTCTCATTGAGTTTGAGGAAGGTGACTGTTTTCTTACTAGTTTTGAGTTCGAGTTCATTCTACTGATGCGATCAAAGTTCTTGTAATTGATTCTGATTTTTTTCCTTCATCTTATAACTAACCACTTCTATAATTGACTTATTAATATTGTTTTTACAGCTTCTTTGATGAGTGTTTAGTCAATTTTTTTTTGTTGTTGAGAATATTCGTTTAATTTACGAATTACATGTATGTGTAGCGAGACTTGAAGAACTAATTTATTTTCAAATGTTCACGTAATTCGATTATATCCAAGAAAATCTGGCCTCTTTCATTCGTCGAACCGACTAATGCTGCAGTACGACACTTCTTGTAGTGGTGGTTTCAGGATTTTATTTTGAGGGGGGCCGATGGTAGGAGGGAAAGTGAGGTGGGTTGTTATTTTTTGGGGTGATAGGAAATTCCATTTCTAACTATATTTATCTGTATGGGTAATACATAGAAATTTTCTCTGTGGTTGTTTTTTTTTTTTTACTTTAGCTTAAGCCGGAACAAAGCAAAACCTTGAAATTTTTAGGCCATATGAATGGAGTAGTAGACTCGTCGAGAAAGATCAAAATCTAAAAAAAGTTCCGTTTCCAAACAATAAATAAATAAATAAATAAATAAATAAATAGAAAGTAAGAGATTTAAAAGGAATTATCAGTATTTTATGTTTAAAAGAGTGAATAAAAATTTTGTTTGTTTTTACGTTGTACAACCAAAAAAAAACATGGAATAGGTATTATAAAACTTATTCGAAAATTTTCCTCCAGTTAGCCAATGGTTATTGCTGTTTTGATCTGTTGCAATTAGTCCAAATTTCAGTCTCTTCAGTCCACTTCGGTGAAAAACGATAAACTTTGGTTTCTGTCTTACGTCTTGTCTGATGGTTTTTTGATTTCTTTGTTTTTCGTGCCGTTACAGAATACAAAAAAGCCAGAACCGAATTGAAGAAACGTTCCACCGATACGTTGAGGTTGCAGAAAAAAGCGCGCAAGAGTGGAAGAGCTGAAGATCTGCAAAAAGCGTTGCAGGAAGTTTCTGAGAAAAAAAGTGTTTTAGAAGAAGCGGAAAAGAAGGCTGTTCGAGACGCGTTGATCGAAGAACGCAGTCGCTACTGTTTATTCGTTGCCTTTTTAAAACCAGTTGTTGTACGTATACAATGCTGCGTACAAAACAATTGAACCCTTCCACCCTTCCGAAGAAAGCTAGCACACGTTTTAAACATTACTATTTGTTTTGCGCAGGATGAAGAAATATCTATGTTATCCGAGTTATCACACTTACAAGAAGCCATGGATCAGTTAGAAAAACACTCGACCGATCCGTACTCATTACCACCTGCTTCCGAACAGGTACGTACTTGTACCGTATTCTGTTGGCCAATCAATTATTACGACATTTTGTCAGTGTCACTGTCGCCGATATCAACCGGTTTATTTATTGTTTTGGAGTTGTCACGTTAATTGGAATTTTTGGCAAACATGCTTCCGAAAATAATGTTTTTGTCATCACTGAATTCTTACCCTTTTGTTCCCGACTGAATATAGCCTATAAACGCATGCGAAATGAAAAGTAGCATCACTTTTAAGATAAAATAGTCCCACTCTTAAGGTACCAACCAGTATTCAATTTCATATACGTAATTCGTGTTTGTTGTGATTTCTGAATTTATAATTATCATATCATATATATTCATACGGTAAGGTCACATCCTATTTTTCCCTTTTGCGTCTCAACGGATGAACGGATTTTTTATGAAAAAGGTTGCATTCGAAAGAGTTTCGTGCGCAGAATGCGTCAGGGCCAATCATATTTTCCGAAATTCGATCGGGGAGTGAAAATTTTGAAGAAAAAAAAAAGAGTAAAGGTAAGCCCAGACTAATGGCGTCAGAGCAGATGACAAATATACCACTCTCAGTACATTTATCCTTTTCTGTGCGATTCCGTGCGAATAATTCGCATGAGCACAACTAGTATTTATTTATTCATTTAATTCAGTTATTTAAAAAGAAATTTTCTTTTTATTGCCAATGGGCCCGAATCCTGGGCAAAAAGTAAAAACAATAAAAACTTGATTGAAAATTTCAGTTTTATGATTTCATTAAAATTAATTCTTTCCTTTTTTTTCATGAATGAATTTTTTTAATTTCTGGCCTTATAAATTCGATGGTTTTACCACTACAGTCCCGTGAGAAAATTTATTCGACTCGTAACTATAATATATTCACAGTATATTTAAACATGATCTTAATACGTTACAATCTGTGGAGGATAGACTCAGATTTACAAAATGATAGGTCCTACCTAATCTAGCAATCCTTCTCCTCAATTCGGTGCTTCCTCATGTCTGTAAAGGTCCATGACAAAAAGAATGTGATATGTCAAAAACTTTTATTCAATAAAAATATGCAAAAAACCAACGGTAGAACAATTTTGTCCAAAAATAGTCGATAGCCTGCGTAAGTTCTTCCGTTTGATTCCCACGAGCTTGAATACACTAATACAAAGTTCAAAAAAGTAGAATGCTGAATGCGTAGCTCTGTCTGCAGGAATGGTTGCAGTCGCAGAGGTAATTTTTTCTTACAATTGTGCGCCATAGTTGTAATTTTACATAAGTTATTACTTGTAGCCACTTGATTATCAAACTCATTAGATTCTTTTGTACATATCAGTATTCCCAGATTTTGTGATGTGGTTTTTTGGGAGGTAATGAAAAATAATTGGATCAAATGAAATATTCTTATTTGTTGCGTTATTTATATTGATTTAAAATCAGAACCTTTTTTGTAGTTTCGTATTCTTCACTTTTTCTCTCAAGCTTATGACGAATATTAATTGCGTGTCAAAATCATCTCCCAATAGTTTAAAAAATTCTCATTTACGTGATAGCCGCAAATACTAATTTAAAACTAATTCAAGTCGTTATAGTGTGAAAGATAACTATTTGGAATGCCAGTTGCCGTGTCAGTGCAGAAATACCTTAAGTATGAAAAAATGTTGGCTGTAATTGAAATTCTTGAACAGACTTACCGTAGTGAATATGGGCGGTAATTGGTTTTCTATGCGACACCAGAAATTATTTAAAAAATGTGTATTTGGTGTATTTGATAGGAAAATTGTAGAAATCGTACTTCTTTTTCTTTGATGATCGTCTGTTAATTAAAATATAGGAACTTGAGCATTTTTTGTGAAACTTTTGAAAAATCCATCGCATAGTATCATCATTACTCGGAAACAATATGAGAGTTGTTCAGATATCATTTGGAAGAGATTAAAGCGATGTATAAAAAAAGGCAATTGAACAATTCTATGCACTTATTTTGGTAGATTTTGAACATTGTATTTTCGAATTTTCGAACGGTTATTCGGCAATTTTCTGAAATCTTGCCCCTTAAAAATAGTTTTTCAGTGAGATGTAGGATTTTGAAATTATTCTCGTATCTTTTCTTCGAAACCATCTTTCTCGAAACAATGTCTCCAGTATTTATATGAGACATTACATCTTTCAATTCATTACATAGTTTACTCAGTTTTTTCTCTCTCAAATAAAATTGTAAATTCAGAATCTGCAATCCTGTAATTTATCATGCCAAATTTTTTTTCGTGTTTTTTTTTATTAGTAGGTATCTACTTTTTTAATTTATTATAATAATTTGAACTAAATAATTTATTACGTCTCATCTGGGATATAAAAGTTGATTAAATTTTCCTGTTCAATGTTTCAATGAAATTTCTTGACAGAACTTGCATTAAATATGTTAGAAATGAAAAATGAAATCCTAATTTCTTCATATTTTCTTTCAGGTAATAACAGATTTAAAAGGGGCCGATACTTCGTGGACTTTTCAGAATCCACAACCAAGCAGTCCTAGTTCAATTGGTTCCAGAAAGTCGAGTATGTGTAGTATCAGTTCTTTGAATAGTTCTTCGAGCAGTAGTAGTAAATCACATCATTCGCCTAATCATATGTACTGGAATCGATCCGTATCTCAAGTAAGTACCTGTATAACCATAAAGTGGTCATCATTACCTATTATTAGGTGTTGTAGAT
Source organism: Ericerus pela (assembly GCA_011428145.1). NCBI lineage: Eukaryota > Metazoa > Arthropoda > Insecta > Hemiptera > Coccidae > Ericerus > Ericerus pela. The sequence goes on from WOFM01000448.1 coordinate 1,880,153, forward strand.
CTGCGTAAAAGCTGGTTAAAATATTTCTCGCACATTTTACCGTCTGCAACTTCCACTACGAAGTAGAGTGATATTATAGAAGTTAGTCCGTGAAATAATAGATGATATTATTTTGTTAGATAGTGGACTTATGCATTTGTTTAAAATCATCTGTAGATGTATTTGTTTATTTACTACTCACCAAATTAAACGAGTCGAAGAAAACGTCTCATTCTGTGAATTCATTTCTGTTTTTAAATACTCAAAAAATAAGAAATTTTTCATTAGTCGAACAGATTTTCTCGTTTATTGTGTATTTATGAATATTTAGACCGGTATAATTTCAAATTAAATTTAACTATATCTTCAAGTTCAACCGATTATGATGAATACTCAGTGTGAATTTTAAGTACTTTCCCGCTTGAGGTATAATATTTCTATCGCTTTATTTTCTTTCGACCTCCCTCCCATAACTAGTTACTGTTGTTTTTCGTATTTTTTGGACTGAAAATTTTTCCACTCAAGTAATTTTGCCGTCTCGGGCTTTGAGCCCGTGTAGAACCGGGGGTAAATCCGGTCCTGTGAATACTTTTTCGAAGTTTTCCTCTTAATTCTGCATTTACTCTGCTAGGTTTCTGTCTATAATTTTAATGGTTCTCGTGTGTTATGTAGCCAAAAAGTTCAATATGAAGAAGTGCAAGAAAGAAATCTTGCTCAAATAAACTTGCGTGCAAACTAAGTTCTCCATAATATCATGGAATTTTTGATTGTCTACTCGTTTTGTTTTTCACCCTATTTTTTATAAGATGTTTCGCCGATGTAATGTATGCATGGGAAGTAAAAATAAGTTATATAATTATTTCAGTTTTCAGCATCTTTAGCTCAGAAAATTAAACGATATGTAAAAACTTCAAAGATTTTTTACATTTTTCGCCCTTTCAGATGAGGGCATCAGTAGGAAAGGTTGGAATATTTTTTTCTTTGACGCTCGGTGCGAAACGCTTCGTGAAAGTACACATGAATGGCATGAAACACTGATTTGGTGATTTTATCTAGACTGTATTATGTTCTATAGAAAATAAAAAGCTTATTAAAAGAACGAAGAAAGTTGACTGCAGGATGAAAATTATTATAATACCTACTAATTTGTGAAAGTTTAATTTTTTTAAAACGATGGTAGTTATTAATATTATGACACTTCTAGGAATGTAATTGCTGGTGTAGGATCAAAGATGTTTATACTATACTAGACCTACTTTATCGAAAAAATTGTGCTCCGTTCGCAACTAATTCAAGTTCTGAATGTATCGTTTATTTTTGAATGGCTCATTCAAAATAGATAAAATATTTGAATGAATTTTTTTTGAAATGAGAAAAAGTTTTATTCACAGAATTCTACACTATGTATAACCTAAATATCTAACTTGCCTATTTTCAGCAACCTACACTTCCCTTACCACAGTAAAGTAAACAAATTCGAATCAGTAGGTAGAAAGGAGAACTGATAAGGACTTGCTTATAAGTTTTAAATGCAAAATACCTCATTAAAAATTATAAAAAAATTCATTGTTTTGCCTTGAAAAAATAATTTTTGGCATCCTGGGCATCTTGAAGACTGATGGAACATCCACACGAAATATAACAGAACACGCGTCAATAAACATACAGCACTTATTTTAAAATAGCCTTTTATGCATAAGAAATGTATTGTAAATGATTTTTTTATCGTACAGTAGGGAAATCGCAATATCACAACACATCATAAGAGTCGAAGCTCAACGTAGCGAAAGCAGACAAGTTAGGTATTTAGGTTATATATAATGTAGACATCTGTGGTTTTATAAAAATAAATTTTTCTTCGGCCTTCGTTTTTATTTGAACTTAAAAGTGCCGGGCTGGCTGAGAAAAAAACGAGACAAACTTTTTCGAGTAACTATCCTGCTGAAAAAGTGTTCTTTTTTTTTTCAACCATTCGAATTAGTTTATTAGGTAATTATTTTTCGTCGAGTGTGTATGTACAAAAGATCATTAATGTCATGAAATTCAATAATAACAAAAATGAGACTACATTACGCGCGTCAATGTGAGAACATTAGTAATTTGGTGGGGACAAATTTGGTTGATGACGATTGTCATTTATTTCTCAAATGATATCTGTTAATTTCTTATCATGTTGCTTCTGTGTAACGTTTAATTTTCAGTATTATTTATCATTTTTCAATCTCCTCCCCTCTTTCTCTTTTTCACCCTTAACCTAATTATTTAAACATTTGAAATGAAAGAATGCCCTTATTGAAGTTGAACGACGGTTTTTCTTCATTATTCTTCAACTTCAAGATCACATTTCAGTGTCTATAACCACAAAGTACAAAATAAATGAGGATTGAATTCACATCGATCTGTCAACTTCAAAATTGTGATCATTAAATTTTATTTTGCAGCAAAGAAGGAAAATATTGAGACTGCCGTTTGGACACTTATTGAACTAAACGCTGGTTTTGTTAATGTCTTTTTTAGTCATCGATCTAAATTTTTCTTTTAAATATCTTCCCTGATAATGACTAAACTTTTATCATTTCGATTTATGAATAAATTTTTGGCTTATTATTTTTATATAGCCTATATGTATTTTAGTGAATTTTCTGTGAGTACCTATTGCTTTGTCCACAACTTACTTATTTATAGCTTCTTTTATTTTAGAAATAAAGCTTTATTTCATTTTGGTAGTCTTTTTGTTTTGTAGCAATTTTTTTTGTTTTTTTTTGTTTTTTTTTTTTTTCGTATATTATTAGCGATCTCATCCTCCGCAAATATCTGGAACACATCGCTTATGTAGCGTTTCCTCCCAAGATTCTGGTTTTACATCACAGGATACCTTATGTTTAAGAAATTCAACGACGTCGTATTTCCAGGTAACGTACTTTTCGTAGGCGTTTCATTATCATTTTTTTCCCTAATTTCATTTTATTCCCGAGAAGTTTTGTATTTTAGTCGTTTAATTACATTATTTTTTATTTATTTTTTTTGTAATTTCGCAGTAAATTGCTTGTAGTGTAGCAAAAAATTAAAATAGTTTTTACGTATACGATTTTTTTTCTTGTTTTCTGCAAGTCACTAATATTTGATGCATCACGATTGTTTTCACTTACCACGCATTTTGTCTTCTTTGTTGCAGCAACAAGTGTCGGATATGATAGAAGAAAACCTGAATGCCAGTACCGAGTCAGCGGCGAGCTTAGCTGCACCCACGGCTACCTGGCCAAATTTACAAGATACGCTGCAGTTCGAAAAGGCGGCAACAGCTATACTAAATGATCGACCTCATACGATTTCATCCGGTAAGAACTCCCTCTTCGATATGGTATCTTTGTTGTTCTTAATTATTTAGTCGCGAGGAAGACTTTTGTCTTTCAGAATTTTTGTATTTTCTTCATTTCCTGAATAATGTAATAAGCTCGTCTAAAATCGGGGAAGGGAGAGGGATCAAAACTTGAATAGCGAAAGAAGGTTTTGGATCAATGATTGGTTCAACATTTCATTTTCTCCATTCCCCTTCCCTCAAAGATATATTCTAGTATGTATTATTATCTAGAATGTTTAAAGAACTACTAAATTCACCTTTTCTATCGTACTTTGAAGAGGTTGTGTTGGATTTGTTATTCTGGGTTTTAGCTGAAGAACCAGAGGAAGGTCTAACAGTTTGAAACGCAACGGAATTTTTCATTTGTTTGTTGGGCTGTATAATAAGGCGATGAAAGGTGGGGAGACTTGATTGGGTTGTAGACATGTAATTCTAGGAAATCTTTTAGCAAATTAATTTTCCAATGATACTTGGGAGTACCTAATGGACTAAACCAAACATATCGCTATTTTGAGTCGGGAATGTGATAGCAGTCTGAACCTCTGATCTTGTGGAGGTTCAATAGGTTGATCCCCTAAATACTGCCTAGAGTTATTTTGAACTTTTTTAATGTAAAACTAAAAAAATGAACATACAATAGATACAGTTGACTCATATCTGTGGAGGAAAAAATAAGAATATGTCAAAAATCAGACAAATGGCTTTCAGTAATCTTAGTAGAAAAAAAGCTGAGAAAATGAGCCATACTGGAAATACTAATACCCTGCGGCTAAACTAAGTGTAACTGTGAGGGTTCGAGTACGAGATGTTGATCGAGCTTTTAGTGATACAAAAACATTTTTAGCAATAGTTCTTGCTGAAAAATATAAAAACATACAAATTGAGTTCACAATACGGAATACCGTAGCAGTTGTTTTCCAGAAATGAAATCAGTTTACTGTTTGCAACAAAAATTTTATTTCTACTGAAGAAATACCGGACGCTCAAATTTCACCTTAGAAAATGTACCAGTATCATCTGTATCTGGGGGCCTAGAATACAGTCGGTGTAGCTGTAAAAAGGTAGCTGCAAATCCGACAGAAGTAGCGCTGTTGTAAGCAAAATAACCTAAGTAATTCAAAATGTTATAGAAATCTGAACTGCAGGCATAAATGAATTTGCAAATGAGGGGTACATATTGCATTATTCAAGTTTTTTAAATTAATTATATTGATTGAAATGACGCGGCATTATCCATAGTACTTAGCTGTTGGGCAGGATAAATAATGCCTAATTAATCATTTTTTCTCTAACATATACACACATGAAATTCACTTGTTCTGGGTTCGTGTCTCGATTTTCCATTCTCATTGATTTTGTTGTTTTTGTTTTAGTGATATTCATTAATCAAAATTAAATTCAACTATGCATTTTTTATACGCTTTTATTACAGTCACTATCAATATCGCGACGAAATGTCGCGAAGTTATTGTGTTAACATCGAGGAGCGCTAATTGTTGTTATCAGTTATCTCTTATCAAGGTACTTTTCTTTCAACTGAAGTTACCTCCTAACTTTCCAACTGTTTTTATGGCGTCGTGGTAGTAACGTGGCTCTTTAGTCGAGGGTCATCGTGTTTGAATCCCCTCAGTATGAGGTTTTTTTTCTTTTCTAATCTAAGTTTTTTACGGGTTTTGGACATGGGACGTCAGTGGGAAGAGTTTTACTCATCTTATAAAAGTTTATTTTTAAAACAATTTTTACCTAATTTATTTTGATTGCTCCTCCTCTTAATTTTTTATAAAATACATGCATAATTTCTCTAAATGCCGATCTCTTGCATGGTGAAAAATTGCCTCTTGGAATTTACCAATGTAGTCTACGCTCTTGTTATGTTTACCAAAAAATGATGTGAAGTTTTTATCATGAGTGAAGAAGATAGTTATATCCTTTGACAATATACACAGTTATTTATGTGTGTTTTTAGCTTATGAAAAAGGTCATCAAAGACCTGCGTTGAGCGTCTATACATTCCAGATGCCCGAAAGCTGTCACTCACAACCTTGTAGTCCGTCCGGAGTATCTAGTTGTGGCGACACGACACCTGTTGTTTCTCCCCAAGCTGTTTACGTATCCGCCATTATGGATAACGTTTCGACGACGAATTGTACCCTCTCACCCTCCATTTACACTCGACCGCCATTACCTCAACGTGGCTCCTCGCTGGAACGGCCACATATCCCGAGTAAAATGTTAAGTTCGTCTGATATGAGCTGTAACGGAGGCACCCGCGAATCACCTTTTCGAAATTCAGGTAAGTTTTTTTAACATGTTGTTAAGGAATATAACACTATTTTGTGAAGTATACTGTACTTATCAGGCCTATACAGTACAATGTACTGAAAATCAGAGCCTGTTTTTTGCAATTAAATAAGCTTTATTTTCGTGTAATTTGAAAAATTATCGATATATCATTTATTTGGTCCGAATGTACAAGTATGTTGCCTGTGATTTTTGGAAGATGGAAGTGGATACTTTCGTACAGAATTTCAACAGCTTTGATTTCTTGTCGCAATTTTTAGAGTACCATTGTAGTTTATCAGTTTCCGTGACCTTCTTAGAACGCAAAATTGGTACTTACGAAATTTGAATTTTTTGCTTAGTTATTCATGTGTTTTACTTGGTTTCTAAAATTTGAATTTTTCAAGAAATCTATATTATAGGGTCTTTGAATTCTCAAAAAAAATTTATTTATTCAGTCTTTAACTTTTAATCTGATCATTCTATAGCAATCTGCATTGATTTTATATTGTTTTATTCGGTTGTTAGGCAGAAGCATATTTCTCTGTATGTTATGATGCATAATGCTTCAATCTCACGTTGGATATAATTCGATCTTAGAGACATAAAGATCTGTATTTAGGTGGGGGGAACAGAGGGTTAAGGCCCATAAATAAAAATTTATTAGTATTCAATAATAAACTGTAATGTATGCGAATTTCTGGAATTTAGGTCTTGATGTATAAAATTGTATAAGTATGGTTTAGTACTGGTTTGTCCATCCTCAATTAAGAGCTCAATTAGTTTTAATTGGCAGATCGCATTGAGATTTAAATAGGATTTTAGCGCTAACTGACTGTTAAATTTCTTTGCTGGCAATTGAAAAACCGACCCTTAATAATAATGGAGAGAGGTAAAAGAATTGGGGGCAGGAAAATCCGGATTGCCCAAAAACATCTTAAAAGAAAATGTGGCCCTGTTTACTATTATATTTGTAATATAGTTTTAAAAAGGCCTGAGACCTCCACATTTGTGGGCCCACCCCTAGTAGCTCCTATATTTAAATTAATTTTTCAGAAAGTTTGTAAACAGGAATGAGTGAACTACGTTTGCTTTAATTTACTCCATTTTGAATTTCGGTTACTTTTCGATTTCTCATTTTAGATCTTAGCACTATACGCTCCAGTTCATTGAATTCAATTTCAATGTCTTGACAAAAATTACGTAATTTCTAAATGATGAAGACGACTGTTTTAATGCTTTTGTTTTTTTTTCTCGAAGCACTAAATAAATTGAACTTACATATTTTGAAAATTGTCAATGGAAATCTTTTAAACTGTAATTGAAAGTAATAACGGAGTAAAACACCATGAACTTCTATCGATAGGAATAATTTTTCCCCTGACGAAGTTGAATAGTTTAGTTTCTCCTGAATTTTGTTATAAAAATATAACATAATTTTTCTCATCATACACGCAGTCTATTACAAATAATTTGCATTTTGATTTATTTCTATAAATCAAAAAATAATTTAATTTAATTTTAGTACAGGTTGCACAACGCCTTGAAAAAAAGTTCGTCGACATCCTGTGGTCTATATTCGGTTTTTAATAACTTTGATTTTCCGTGAAAAGTAATAACGGTTTTTCGGGTTTCGAAAATTTATTTTTCACTATCGCAACAAAAATAATTACATTTATCTTCTTTTTTTCAATCTAATCAAACCACCACGTGTTGTATTTAAATTTCACTTATCTCTGTACCATGATATTTTGTAAATTTGCGAGTTTGTTCCGAGTTTTATTGAAAAATAAATTCTCGGAACTTCGATTAATCCTGTTTGGTGTAAGATTACCTAGGGCCGATCCAGAGCGTCATTTTGGGAGGAAAAATGACAGTAATTTTGTGTAGTTGAGGTTTTTTCAGAGATGTTAATATTATAACTATATAATTTGACATCTTTCTGATAAAGAATTTTTTTATTGAATTTAAAATATAATTTTTTACTTTATAATGTACAGTAGTTATTATCTGTGGTACTCGAACCAAATACCACAATGTATATTAACAATTTTACCATTAATAAATAATAATAAATTTAAATAATTTTTTTCATTAAATAAAGTGTTAATAATAATAATAAATATACATACCAAGAGGCATTACTTAGCCCAGTTTGTAAAATGGGCAGCAGAAAGCCCAAGAAGTAATATAAGAAAATCACATAAAACGCTGTAAAAGCACTTTCAAAGTAAAAAAATCATAAAAATTTGAGTTCTTCTTTCAAGGAATCAATTCTGTGAACAATCGTGTTGAAAATATTCTTCTGGTGGTCGGAATCAGTGGCATCAAGGGCCCATTACAATAGTATGATGAAATATAAAGTACATAATTTTAAGGATCAAGGTGAGTACAGCTCCAGTAAGTTCCGTGAAGGAAAAGTGTAAGTTTGTATGTACCAAGTGTCATTAAGAAGCTCAGGCAAAAATTGAAAAATAAGCTCCTGATAGTTGAAAAAACCTTCTACACACTCTACAATTTTTACTAAGACCGAATTGCGGCTTCCTAAGTGAATTTTAGGCTTCGTATTAACGCCTAACATGCAATTTTTGGCTTCTTAATGTTTAAATATACGTCTATATATAATATATATATATACCTTATTACACAAGCCCTGTGCTAGCTCGGTAACATTGTTCATTTTTTTATTTCGATGGAACAACAAATTTTTATTTGTTGCTCGTATGCGCAGTAATTTTAAAATAATTTTTGTATGATTTATTTTAGTTTAGATTGAGAAAACGGTGTTGTATGTTTATTATATTGATGTATCGCCCAAATTTTGTGTTCGCGGTCTTGAGAAAACTACAAAAGGGATTGGGCTAAAAATAATTATTATGATAAACCAGGTATGATAGCAATTTAATTCCAATTTGTTCAGTAGTTTCGGAGAAAACTGGAAAATAAATATTCAGGAATTTGAAAAAACAAAAGAAGGGATCAATCTGAAACTTTCACGATAAATTTTATTTATAACTATAGTTGCAAGTCTTATAGAAGTTTGGTGCTTATTAGTTAAGTAATTCTCGAGAAAATTGGAAAACAAAAATTTGCTCGAGAAAATTTTGTGTCAAGGTTTTGAGAAAACTAAAAAAGGGATGGGACTAAAATTTTCGCAAAATGTAGTCCTCATATGAAACCAGATCTGATAGTGGTTTGGTTGATATTCGTTCTGTAGTTTCTGAGAAAACTGGAAAATAACAAATTCCTATATAAAAAAGATTTTTTCACGATTCTGAGAAAACTACGAAAAGACTAGGGCTGTAGTTTTTATGAGATAGTCCTCATACAGCCTTAAGACTGATGAACGACTGGAGTCTATTCGTTGAATAGTTTACGAGAAAACTGATGGAAAAAATTTTTTTGATCACGTTTTTGAGAAAACTCCAAAAAGATAAAGCTGAAATTTTCAGTAAAAGTAGTCCTTATGTAGGACCAAGCCTTGCAAGAGTTTTATATCTTTTGGTTTAGTAGTTTCCGAGGAAACTGCGGAATAAAAATTGCTAAAAAAAGTGGTTTTTCTACAATTCTGAGAAAACTCCATTTTTTTTCTTAATTTCGGGAAATTTGTGACAGTTTTCATTGCATTAATGAACTTAAGATTTTAAATTGTGGATGAATTCGCTAACTGGATTTTCTAACAAAGTTATGCTGCTCTAGAGTTTTTATTTTTTTTATTTTTTGGTTTTTTGTGTTGGGGTAGGGAATTGGTGGGTTTTTATTTTGATTTTGTGTCATACTTTCATTTTTCCCCCAGCATTTTGTATTTTTCGAGGGTTTTTGGGGAAGTTTCCCCTTTTCGTCTTGAGGATCCACTCCTGAAAACTGCTATTGATTTAGGACGTTAAAATATCCCTGGGAGAGAAAGATTGGCTGCAGTTTTAATCTTTTTAATCTGAACCATCTGCTAACCAAGAAAAAATTTCGTATAGGTACATTAAACTCATCGATGCCCAATATCCGCCAGTTTTGTTGATTTATTTCTTTGCGCTCAATTATATTACACAGCGCCAGTTATAGGTTATGTATCATTATGATCTGTATTTATTGATTTATTTTCTACACACTGGTACCCGAATTCGTGTTAGTCTTATTATAATTAGAAAACAAAAATTGTATCATCTAGTAAATGAATGAAAAACTTAAGTTAATCATGTATTGAACAATCATAGGACATGATAACTACAAAAGAATAAAACGAATGAAAAAAAATACGTAGCAAAAAGTATGCAATATTATGACGCTAAAACTGATTGAGCGAGTAGTGAGAATAATAAAATAAGAGGTGCGTCAGTGTTGCCATATATTACATATCAGTATTTCACAACTGAAGATATTTTTGTCTAGGTGACTGATCACGAACCCTCTTACTGTTGGACGTGTTAGTTATAAATTCAGGTTATTTTTCTTCTTGTAGGTGTTTATGACGTAGCGAGCATTATTCTGTATTATGTTGTTTAAAGGCGAAGTGTGAATTTAGACCTCATTTCAGTAAGTTATTTTTTTTCTGCAAACGGGCCCCATTCATCCTAAATTTCTCTGGGTCCGAAACCCGCGAACAACTCGTATATAATAACGAATATTCGTAATAATGTACCCTTACAGAATATTTTTTTAATTCAATCTTCTGACAGGTGAACGGATCACGCAACCTACCTATGTAAATATGTACGAATTAGCGAGTATGGCTGCGTCTAAAGCTCAAGAATTACATTTTCCTCCACCTCCGCCTGAGGATTCGACGAGTGCTGAAAATAATAATTTTCATAATGAAAAAGTAAGTGATGAGTTTAAAATATTTATTTTTTTTTTACTTTGAAAGAGTATCCAAGTCAAATACTTAGTTTTTTTTTTGAACTTCTTGTTTAATTTTCTTTTTTTTTTCAGCACGAAAATGTTGAGAAAGAAAGTAGTGCTAGTGAAAGTTCTCTCGAATCATCTAGTGGTTATGGTAGCCAATCTGGTATGTCTGGAGCCACACCGACACCAGAATTTGATAATGGTCACCAAGAAGGTACAAATTGTTCGTTATTCTCCTGCTATTTACGAACAAAACAAATTTTGAAAGGGATTTTTGATAGAAAAAATTATAAATAAAAAATGAGAAGAAACAAGCGTGAAATTGATTTAATCGTTTCGTATGCACTTTCTAGTGTTTTTTTTATCGTTTTCATTTTTAGTTATGTCTTTGTTTTTTCCATTCAAGAGTCTAGTTTGCTTAGTTTGTCTCTTGTGTTCATTTCGACTTTAATAATTGCTTGCTTGCTTTCATGGCTATTTTGTTAAAAATCACTGTGAGAAATCTGACTCTCTTACTGTCGTGTGAAAGTTTTGAAGAAAAAAAGCTTCGAGTGTACGGAGAGGAGAGTTCGTAAGAGTTTCGAGTAAATTACTTCCACGGTGATGAAGCGCAAGTTTCTGGTGGTTACAATGACTGGAAACCGAGAAAACAAAAATAGTTTAAGTAAAAAATTCAATTTATATGCTGTCGAAAGTGAGAGGACCGAGACTAGAAAGAATTCAGAGAAATCATTAGGGGATATTTTTAGAAGATACGGTACAACAAAATGAACAAAATTTGATTGTGTCTTGTTTTTGAAGTGCATGTCCTTTCAGCATTGACCAGCTTTATCCTTGTATATTTTAGTAGTTTTCATTAAAGTATTCATATCTTGCTTTTTTGTAGTTACATTTGTATGTTTTTTTCGCTCCATAGATATTTACGGTTCGAAAAATTGTAATCAGTACTTTCACGAGGTTTCGAATTTTAGTGTAGAATCTAGATCCAGACTTTCTTCAGCTTCTTCAGGTACATTTATCTGCTAATGATGTTGATTATTTATTTACAAAATTAAACATTTAATAACTGCTGTCTGTCTATTAAATATTCAGCGAATATGGTGTAAAGTGGTAATAGTCTGTTGTTTTTGTGGAAATTGATTGTTGGTTGTTTTATATTTTCGTTGATTTAAAGAAAAGACAGACCCGGAGCAAGAAAATCAGGGTTTAAGGATGATATCTTCAAAAATTCTGATAGAAAAGTAATTTTACGACCCGAGCAAGCGAAAAAGTTTTTGATGTTTTTTGTGTTATAAAAAATTTATGTATATTATATATTTATAATAATTTTTTTGCTATTGAAGATTTTTTGAGAGTATCGTCCTGGGTTCAGAATACCTCGGCATGTATGTACTTGGTGTATTTTAGCAAATAATCGATTTTTCAATTTTTATTTTAGAGTAACTATTCTGAGCGGGCCGGGTCCTCTCAAAAAGCCCGTCCGCGGGAAAAATTCTCCAATGTCCTCCTTTCTTCGGCCCTTAGAAAAAATAAACGATATATAGGAAAATGGACTTGAATTTCTTTCGAGGTTATTGAGTAATGGTAATTTATGTGGGAACAAACACCTCGGGCATCTTAAAATTATGAGTTTGTTCAAATTTATTGGTGAGAAAATTTTTTGTTCGCTGGAATTAATGGTTTCAATTTTTTATTTGGATACTTACAAGTTATTTTCTAGTTACACAAATGATCTTATAGCTTGATTATGAAATTTTTCACTACTTATGTTGGTCAAATTGAGTAAGAGTTGCCAGAAAACACGTTCTGGTGTTCATAATTATGTCGTATTCGGTTTATTAACATGTTAGTTTATTAGCCTGAACTTGGTTCTTAAAGATACCAGTGGAGTGAAGAATCTTTGGCGAAAACAATATCCATGAAAAAGATGAGTAGGCCCTAATTAATAAATGAATACTTTTGAAACCAACCTATACAAGCACAGTATTTTCATTTGAAATTTTGAAGAATGTAATATTTTAGAAATACGTCTTATAATATTTTTCTGGAATCGCCTACAGTTCTATATCAAGTTCACGCATTGACGAAATTAACTTACAATTAGTAAAAAAGGAATACTGTGACAGAAATCAAATTCTTTTCAGAAATCAGAAATGTTGAGCTGTTACTATTGATATAAAAATTATGGCTGTCATTACAATCTAACTAATGATAATTTATTAAAAGTACTTTGAAGTTTGAAGGTGAGATGTTTTTCCAGTATATTCGGCCGGTGAAGTGGGCGTCTATATGAAACGGCCCGTTCACCTTCACCCCTATCGATTTATGCATTATTCAACTCTTTTTGTAATAAGTAAACAAATTTGATTCACATTGCTCTAACCGTAGATTGATAATTCTAACGTAAATCGTAAGTTCTTCTTTAGATGAATTACTGCTCCAGAAATATCACTTCGCGTTCGTACATGTAGATGAAACAGACAAATAATGCAGTTGTAAATGCAATTAAACTAGTTCTAACTAAATACAAATTATTTTCAAATCGAAATTCATACTTTCAACTTTCAAGCATCTCAATTTCATAGTTAGTTTAGTTGTAAATAAGAAAGGAATGTCATGAGACCTTTCTTTGGGGCCATGTTGCTGATTTGTGAAATATTTGTGCAGCTTCGTATGCATTGAACGTACTTCTATGTGCAAAAATTAGATCTTTTTACTAAGTGTGACTTTATTCGAAATAATTGGGAAAAAAAGGGCATTGGTTCCGCTAGGGCCATACTCATGAAGAATTGATGTGTAAAAATAGAAACAAAAATCGTATAGTTGGTGTAGTTGTGAGTGCGTGCATTGCGCACACACACAACCACAAACCTACACATTGTGTAACACACATAAACGAGAGTTACAATTGTAAGAGTTACGCAAATCTGACAATCGTAATTCTCATTTAGTCCTCACTGTAGACCAAGCACTAAAATTTTTACACATCAAAAATGTTTGATTGAACCTACTGCTGAATTACTCATAGACATTCCATTCGTTAGATGTGTTTTAAACTGTTTATTTAACTTTTTTTTCACAGGCTATTGTACGATCAAAAGTGGAACGTTATCACGCCGTGGTTCCGTCCAGTCGCAAAAACCTCCGCCCCCCGTACGCCGTACATCTTCTATACTGAATAGTCCTCGGCCGAGCGTATCGCGCATCAGTAATAGTGGCAGCATGGAAAACCTTCCTCCGCCGCCAGCATTCCTGCTGGAAAGTGGCAACATCACAACTTCGTCATCCTTCGCAACAACTAACTACAGTAATCAACTCCAGCAACAACAGATGCAGCAGTCGCACATACCAGATGCTAAAAAGAGTGCAGCTATCAGCATCGCTGCCGAAATTCAAAAACGTACTGCCGCTGTTGCTGCAGCTTCATCGTCTACTCTCTCTTCGTCCCCATCCTCCTCACTCGCCCCTATGACCACGTTCACCGATCAGTTCAAGTCGGCCACTGCCCAACGCATTTACGCAACGCCTGCGGATTTGATCAACCGTCGCTCCATTGTCACAACCATGTGCGCGCCAAACAACTTACCTGCAACAGCTTCGTCGGCTTCAGCAATAGTTGCAGGTTTAGGTACAGCAATCGTTGAGAAGTCGGACAAGCAAATCGAAATCGAAAAGAGTAGCGGCATCAGCGTGGCGGAAACGGTACGCACACTGACTGAAATGAACCATCAGCCGGCCAGTCCAGTATCAGTGCGACGGTCGTCATCGTCGGTGCGCGCTTCCAGTGCCGAACGTCGAGCCGAGACTGGCTTGATAGCGGCGCTGAGTGCACGAATCGCTCCCAATCTGAGTCCACGTCATTCAAGAAAACAACAGCCACAACAGTCGCACCTTCATCATCATCATCATCACCACGTGAACCAGCACCAGGATATGGTGGGCAAGATGACGGTGCCAAGGGCCAACCGCGTACGACAATGGATCGCACTGCGAACAGTACCTGATCCGACGCTTTGCAGGGCTTCGCTTATGGATCAGATCAAAAGAGGCACACACCTTCGTCCCACCGGCATCATGAATGATCGATCTGCTCCGAAGACTAATTAAACTTCTGTACGCACACTCTGGGGTAATAAATTATCGTGTAGTCCTTACGGTTTAGTCCTGTTCTGTATGCGTGTATGTTAGCACTACATATAGATATTTTTCTATTTTTTTCTAATCGTTCTAAAATCGACTTGCATAGTTTTTTTTTATTACGTTTGCCATAATAAAATTGGTATAATTTATCGAAGAAAGTTCAGTTTTATTTCTCTGGAACTTAATTTCTTGCATACCGAACGAAAATGAAATTGAGTAAATAATAATGAATATAAATGAAATGATGCAGTACGTGTGGCGCTTTATTGTTTTTTTTTTTTTTTTTTTTTGTCTGAAGTAACTTATTTTGCACATACTAATTAAACATTTTTTTTCTTGTAATTTTGGTTTTTATTTTTGTTTAATTTGTCGCTTCCTCAACTTTTCAGAAGTGTAAATGTTGTACTTATTCACTAGTTTCATAATATAAAATAATTATCAGAATATTTTTTTCATACGTTTTCTTTTTTTTCGTTCTCGTTCTCCTCTTCCTGTGTTTCGCTTTTTCAACCATAAGCTATCGTCTGTCTAACCGCAAATGAAAAATATTTTGTGAACAATATTTGTTAGGAAATATTTCTGTATTATATTTTGTTTACTTTAATGTTTCAATTTTAATTTTTTTTTTTCGTCGTAACGTTCGTTTGAAAAATCACTATTTTGTTTATTTTTTGTGCATGTATTTTTATTTGTGTACCATTTTATCATTTTATTTATTTTTCCCAAAAATTATTATTTTTTTAATTTATCTTTTTACCACAAAATGTATATTGTTCACAAATCGAAAAAAATGAAAGAAATTTGTTGAAATATGTTTATGTATTATATTAAATTTGTTATTGGTAATATAAATAATTATCATTCGCGTTAATCTCTTTACTTAGTTACTCTTGCTCATCAAAATGTTTTTAAAACGTATTTGGTGCAGCCGAACAAATTCGAACTGCATTAAACTCCGCTGAATCGATCATAATTTTGTTGGATAGGTTAATAATGGTTGGTATGTCTCTTGTTGATTTTAGCAGCATTGCATATACAGATAGTGGCAGTTACAAAGTTTTCGAAAGGGGAGAACTAAATTGTTAAATTCGATGATTGGGAAGAATTTGTTATTTTGAAATTTTAGATTGTTCACTAGATACCCTTGCAGTAAATATTAGATTATTAGTGGTAAAATAGATGAGAAGTTATTTTGTGGGAATAATTGTTTAGTTCAATAGGCGAGAACTTTATTTCGACGTTTTATCAGTAGGCTCAATAAATATTTACAGATTTTCTTGCTGTCTTTGAATACCCATTAATTTTCGGTAATGGCATTTCATTTATGACAATTGTCAAACAGTGTGAAAGCTGCATTTAATTGGTGTTGAAACTTTGAGCTTCACTTACGCTCAGGCTGTTAACCGTACTTGTCTGCAATTAGAACTCACAATCATCAGAAAATCCAGTGTTGAAAAGATTTGGTGTTTCGTGATAATATATATCTTACATCTATTCTTTAAAAAAACATTAATTGCAAACTGGGGGCTATTATAGCGCTCATCTTTAGCCATTACTAATTTTTATTAGTTGAAGAATGTCATGTGACTAGGGGTCGCGCGATTGATGTTAAGCGGGGTGTAACCTGTTAATTTTTACAACACGCCTAAAAAAATGACAATTCTTATCAAAAAAATCTTTAAAAAATGCCAATTGGTCCGTGGAAGAACAAACAAAAAAAAAAAAAGTCATCACCTTCAACTTTTACAACAGGTGATCAATTTTTATAACAGCTCGGCCCGATAGGGGTGTCACTCCACCCTATAGGGTGGTCTCCACATATGATTTAACAATAGAAGATTTGAAATCATATGTTTGTGTGGTTTTCATGAAATCGACTGTGATTTTCTATTGTTTGTGTAAATAGATATACCTACCTATCTATTTAAATTTTGACTCACATCATAGAATTACATTTTCATTCGTATAGATTTACTGCGGCTTAAAATTTCGAATAACTTTTGATAAAGGAACTTACAATTTACATTCATTCAACACTGAAGCCTTAAAAAGAAACAAAACTTAAGAAACCAATCTGAAATCTAAATAATTACTGCGATTAACAGGTGTTTGATATTGTTCAATGGGGATCTTGTAAATTTGGACTGATTTTTCTGTTCATTCATATTCGTATGGTCAGATTCATTAAAATTTGATCGTACTTTCAGCCTCGGTATAAAGTCGATGACTGAGTATATTCAATCAGTAATATTAACAAAGGTGCGGAGGGCTTAGGCTTCGGCCCCAGCTAGTTGCTAAGCCTAAAAAATTTTCTAATAAAGAAAAATACGATGGGAATTGGAAAACTAGCAATGGTAATTTCTTGAATTCGTAAATTCAAAATTTTGCGTCGAACAATGCAAAAATTTTAGACGACTTTTTGGGGGAAGTCTTAGCTACCTCCACAAAAATTATGGCTTTTGCTTTAGTCTACCTGCGATGGTTTGTTTTGCTTTGATTCACAGCTGAAGGATTCCGTGAAGTCAACTATTGATTTGAAGTTTTTCTCTTGATGTTACGTTTTGATTATGATGTTTTATGATTTATGAATTTATGATTAAAAGAAATAAAATTCAATTTATGTCAATCTCTATTCTTTTTTCCTGTGTAGTCTTCGAATAAATCGAATTCTCTCGGGAGTTGTGTGTGATAGCGACAGCACAGTAGCCTAAATAATGGACGAAACCAGGCAGTAGCGCACTCTGACAGCGCATGTGCGAAAAATCCTTAACAATTTGATATTGTTTTGTAGTCAGTCAAAAGCATGTTGAAAATGTTCCAAATTTTTCGAAAATTTGAATAAATCATATTACTAAACTTTATGTACCACTGTTTTGATTCCAAGTTGCTTTGCTTTGTGAACTTGCGTATGTAAAGAATGAGTGGAGTTGAACTAAATGAGCAACTAATAGGTAAATTTTTATATTTATTTTCATATTTTATTTTGCCTTACAAATTTCTGTATAGTTGATTTGATACACTTTGCATTAGATTGAAAAAGCATAGATTCGTGAATTACGACTCACGATCAGGTACAAGTGAATGTTTTTTCATGTGGATAGTTTTAATTACTGAAATCTAGTCAGTGATAAATGATAATTTTACCTAGTACAGTTATGTTATGAGCAATGAGCATGGCGTAGTGTTTTTCTTCCGATAGTTTCGTAAAATTCTTTGTTCTTCTGTAAGTGTTTTTGATGTTATTTTTAGATTAATTTTTTCAACTACGTTCTCTGTTTAATAGAATGATGTTGCGATAATTGCCGAGGCTTTATCTTTTATTTACACCATAGTAACAGAAATTTATTTTTCTCAACACGTCATTCAAGTGGTTGTCGTTACATTCAGAAATTTTACTGGAATATGAGCGAATTAAGTCAAGAAGAAGTAAGTTTTTTTTTTAGGTTTGAGTGGTATTCGCTGTTAATCCGATACTAATATAGACTGTTCTGTTTAGATTCGACGTAGAAGATTGGTCCGTCTGGGAAGTCGATCTGGTAACGATGAATTGCCCTTAGCTGGAGATATATCAACTCCAGAAAAAGAACCTAGCCCAGAGGAAAATAATGGTGAGTCATTTGAATGGTTTTAAATGTTAATGTGTGTGTTGCAGTTATTGTGCTTGCTTATGCAATTGTCATATTTCACTTTTTTTAGAAAGTACTACTTTTCTACCTCCGAAAACGTCGTCCTCCGAATTAAATTCAGCGATGGATGAAAGCGAAAGTCCAAAAATGGATGTTGAATGTATCCGCGAGTTTACTGACGTTGATTCTGGAATTGAGAACATGGAGGTTGAAGAAATAAAGGAAATTCAATCACCAAATGATCAGGTATAAAATATACTGTTACCGATTTTTAAAGGTTCTACGTAGGAAAATGAGATAATATGTTTTGATCATTCAGAAACTCCTGGCGCCCGTCTTGGTTGACACATTTGGCTCCGTGCAAGCTCTAATTAGTTCTCTGTTGCAAATTACGTGGATCGATTCGAAGTCTTCGTCATTATATTTACCGCTGACTGCGTCGTTATTGAATGATAAAGATTTCCCACACGATATAAAAGTAATAAATTCGTTGTCGCCATATTATGTCTATCACATTGATTTGACCTACTTCTTTTGTACCATCTGTTCACGTGTCCTAGAATCTCGTCAACGTCTGCATTTCGGAGGCATTGAGTGTGATTGCATCTCGGCATGATAAGTGCGAAGACAGTGCCAGTTCAGATTTGAAAAGTAAAGCTATTTTGTACCTCGTAGAATGTTTTGAAAGGGTTTATAATGAAGAATTAAATAATCCAAAAGTGAGTTTCAGGTTAAAACTGTTATGTAGGTATCTGTTACATGTAATAATTGCTATTGACTTCTTTATTTCGTAGAAAAATAAAGTACTTCCTCGAAATGCTGTCCTTGATGAAGTTCGTCGTCAGTGTATTCAACACACAGTTATGCTACTGCAAGGAACGTTACATTTGGAGCCGGTGGACGTTCGAGATATTACCGCGGCTACGCATAAAAATAATCCATTTTTACAAATAATGTTGAAACGAGATCTTTTGCCGCAAGGATTTTTGGCGCAAATGATCTACCATACTCATCAGGATTATGAATTGTTTTCGAGTGTAAGTCTATGCAGCACAAATATTTGTTAGTTATAGGACTACGCAACGATATTAATTGGGTTACTTGAAATGAGTTCTTTATAAAGTGTAACATGTGCTTCCATTATGCATTTTCTTGAGTTAAATATCGAATATTATATTTCTTATGGTAATGAAATATTTCTGCGCTATATATGACCACATATTTCCACGCTCACTTTGATCGACGGTGCGAATTCATCTTCCTAGACTTGCTTCATTCATCCAGGTAAAAAGAATTTGTGTGAAATTTGCACAAAAAATTTCCTTTGAATACTTAAAATTTGTGCTAACTAATAAAATTTCAATGAAAACAATCGGAAGAAAAAAACTATACCATTCTGTCAAGGGGAAAAAATAAGTAACCAATTTACATTTATTTTTTCTTATATCTCACCGTTATGAAGTGTTGAACTGAGAATTTTTCTTCAGTTCGGAGCTATCATCAATTATTGATCTTTGAACTTTTTTTAAATTATGATTATAACGATGAACGTTACTCATTAATTGACTGGTTTACGAACTAGTTTTTCAGCACGCAATTTGATATTCAGTGGCTATCTTCTCCGTACTTCTCGACAATTTTTTTATATTTATTTAAAATCCTTGTTGCTATTGAAGAAGTCATTCAAAGCATGATTTTCTTCTTCTTTAGGTCTCGAGTTTTTAACTTAGAGGCTGAAAAAATCTTGAAATTTTTTCGAATAGTTGAAATTATTCAGATGAAAATTTTCAAATCCTTCGAATACAGTCGTTCTCTTTGGCCGGCATCAAGTTTCCAAACAGAACATGAATCATTGTTTGATATTTCTATACGAATTTTTTGCAGGTTTTCTCATCAATTCTGCAAGGACTACATCAGACCATGCGTTCAGCATCGATTGTTCAGAATTCTCATGAACGTCCTTTGTTGATACTTCGTGATTTGACTGAAATTAAATGTGGCGCTTCAGGATCAATTCGACCTATTTGTTCGTTGATTGTCAAACAAGTAAGTGAATAAGAAGAGATTTTTGCCGTGAAGTTTCTTTTTCTATATGGTACTAAGCCGAAATAGACATTTACCTCATTGCCTTATATGAAAAATTTATGTTCAAAAAGATATAGTCATTTGTCTATTTCGACTGAAACCTAAAAATTATTTTGATGGTTATTTAGTATTTAAGAAATTGACTTTTCATATTCCTTTTTTTTCGCTGAGGAGGACTTGTCTGAATCGTATTGCTCGAGAATAAGCAGTCCTATTTTGAATACTAATTTTTGCTAACTTATTTCGCAACTTATCAATTTCATTGCTTCATTCGCGCCTGTTTCATTTAAATACTTACGTTAATTTATGTATGTTCTTATTTTCAGAATCAGTTCATCCCTAAATTAGTCACGAACGCACCTGGTAGAGAATTTTCGTTAACATCGTTTCTGGGACCATTTCTTTCATGTTCAGTATTCGGTGAAGATGACCCACTTATTAATGATAGCATCTTTAATGGAACAACATTAGTTGAAAAAGCTATGGCTGCAAGATTTCGTGAAGAATTGGATATTATCCGAGTAAACAGATTTTCACATTAAAAATTTTCTTTTTGTTTTCGTAATATAATTAATTGGCGTCTTCAGCAAGCGATACGTATATTTTAATCTCTTGTCGATACTGAATAGATCAGTCACGGGTTGACGTCATCATGTTGTTATCACTTGAAACTGGGTCCAAACAAACAATTTGACTCATTTAATTTGTACAGTAAGAAAAGTTAAAGAACATTTTTAAAGGCTGAAGATCGCGGAGAAAAAATATTTTTTGTTATACCGATAGCGCATGATACTCTGATTAACATTCTACCTCATTGTTCTTTAAAAATTTGCAATTTCTTTCCATTTTTCGTAATCAGTGAGAATTTACGTAGGTTTGTGATAACAATATAAGTTTGTTTGAACCCAAAATTGTCTACCTGCAATTATTGATACATTTCAGACAGGTTATGACGTCACACTTTCTATTATAAATATTCCTTAAATACAGTTGAAAAAACCAAGTTTCAATTTTATGAAAGTTAAGAGGTCAACTCTGAAACGACATAATTATGTTGGTGAATGTCGAACTCATCTGAAACAATTAATTTAATATTTATATGTCTAGTATAGTTGATCAAATTTTTTTAGAAATTTCATATCCGTAATAAAATTATAGAATGAAAATTAAGGTTTCTTTGGACCTCTTTTTTGAAATTCATGTTAAATTCTTCTTTTTTTCTGCTATAAGCTAAATTTGTTTTTTGTTTTAAAAATTTATGGATTTTAAATCAAAACCACAAACCTCTTGCACCGTAATTTCGACTTTGCATTCGTTTTTTACTTTTTTTATACGATTATATTATTCGAGCCCCACATATTTTTACTTTGCAAAATGCAGTTATATAAAGTTTCTAAAGTTCTCTGAAGAAGATATATTTTTTCAGCGTGTTCTTCAACTTCAGAAACCTTAGTCTTTTTCCAATGACGAGAGTAACTTCCACCTAATTGTGACACTTCTTCGTGTTCATTTACAATGTATTGTGTACTTTCTGTTTATAGACTCGTTTACACGGGATCTTTCTGAACGCTGTTACGAACAAAGAGTCCCGTTATGCGTTTATGGAATATGTTGCAAGATTGTTGATAACGAATGAAAAACGGGTGCAATATCAAGTAGAAGAAAAATCAGTGTCTACCGATGGTCTAATGTTGAATTTATTGTCCGTATTGCAGCTTTTGTCCGTCAAGGTCTGTATAGAACTTTCAGTTAGCGATTATTATCTTTATTTTCTTTATTTTCCATTTCTTCTTTTTTCCCAGATTAAACTTGATAAAGTTGATCACATGTACATATACTTGAAGAAATGTTTCTTGAAGACCGACGGGGATACCAAGATAAAGATGACCAGTCAAGAATTTAGTGATTGGATGGAAAAAGCAGGTAACTGAAATGAGTAGAAATCTTTTTTGGCCTATATGAAACTATTAGGAATGAAGTGAACACATTTTTACTGTGGAATTTTGCATTGATGATGAAAATTTTAGGTATCAAGGTGGCACGGGAATTCGAACCCGTACAGCTGAATATCTAAACTCCCTGCCTCACTGCCACCCAAAATATGGCGCCGTTCTCACTCGGCCACGGCGCTGGGTGACAGTGATCAAGGGAGAAGTATACACAAAGTTGATGTGTGGTAGCCGCCACATCACTCCCTCAGTTTAGCGGAGCATAATACGGCCAATACAGAGGAATCAGGTTAATAGGTTTGTGCACCAGAGTGTGGTAGATGCCCCGCCTATCACTGCCCCATGGCGCACAACCTATAGTACCATCACGTTTTGGTGGTGATGAGGTGACAAACTACTAACTGGATTGCGTGTCCAAGAGAGGGTGTTGTTCCTATCTCTCATATCACGTCGGGGTCACCTTTTTAGATATTCAGGCAATACGGGGGTTCAAACCTGCACTGGCTGAATACCTAAACTCCCCCGCCTCACCACCACCCAAAATAAGGCACCATTCTCACTCGGTCACGGCGCCAGTTGATGGTGATTGAGGGAGAAGTATACACAAAGCCGATGTGTGGTAGCCACCATAGAAATAATGCATTGATTTGAAGCGTGAAAATTCCAAAGGACGTAACTCCAAATTTAGATAAATCAAGGTTTTATTCATATTCCTTTCCGATTAGTAAAATTAATAATAATTTTTCAAGGCTGCCAATGTATTACGCTCTGAAATTCTAAATTTTCTATATCAATCTCATAAAACCTTGATGTATGTAAATTCAGAGTTACGACCTTTTTAATTTTCATGCTTCATTTATATCCAAATAAAATTTTTTTCTCGTATACTTTACTGGTTTCAACGCCACAGATTACATAAAATAATTTCTTGAGATATGTGTGAACAAAGCGTTAGTTTAGTAATTGCTTGCATCAAAGCTAAAACTATTATCCTCCGCCTCACCCTCGTTTTATTATTTCTGCAAACTAATTAATGATAAGGTCAAATATATCCTTTTGAAAACAAACACAACCCGAACTAAGCCATAACTCGATTTTGTTAAAATTTCATTTCGTTTTGATGATTTCCTCAAGGATCGATTTTATGATGTTTAGGAAGACTTTTATTTCATCAGCTGTTGAAAAATCATGCTGTGATTTCTTGAAATTTTTTATATTTACTTCATTTTGGTTGTCTGTGTATTTTGCAGTTGTTTTTTTTAATTTTTTAATTTTATTTATTTTTTCTTCTATTTTGAATCAGTTGCTTCTCATTAGTTTATGTTCGCACTGTATTTTCTATTTTTGGTTCTCTGAAGAATATTGCTAAGGTAGGAAGTATAGAAAATATTTGTGTTTTTGTGTAATAATAGGTGGTCTCTGAATATGTGTTGGTTTTTTCCTTTCATTTCTAAAATTTTAATATTATTGCTGATGTAAAAGTTACAGGATCTGGACCAGAGTCGAATTTTTCTACGGAATGCTGGTTTTTGACTGTGTACTGCCACCACATTGCATTAATACCCGTGCTTAATAAATATCATCGTCGTTTGCGTGCAATTCGTGATCTGCAGAAAATGGTAATGTTTGATAAATATTTTTCACTCTGAAATGCTGACTGCAACTGATTTGATTTTCCTATTGCAGGTTGATGAATTACAAAATATGGAACCTCAGTGGAAATCCAGTCTTACTGCGTCTCGAAACCGAGAATTGCTTAAACGTTGGAATCAACAGTTGAAGGTGAGTGAACTGTATACTGAGTTATTCAGTTTCACTGGCACCATACAAACTTCTCATTAGGTGCGTGTAAAAACGAAAAAGCGTGCAAAAATCCTACATCGATCCATTTTAACTCGCACCATTGTCAGAATCCGTGTCTTTTGAGCTAATGTCCGTTATTCTTTCTTTCAATTTTTTGTTTTTTTCATTCGTCCGTTTCCGACAAGAAACTAAACCGTTTTTGCTATGGTGGGAGTTGAAGTGCGTTATTGTGGAACTTCTCGCTCAGTTGTATTCACATACATCGAATAGTAATTTCGTATGGTGTGAGTGAAACTGAATAATATCCCTGTGTATTTTTGAATGAGATGCTGAACGTGTCTCTGCTCGCAATGTGATTTTAGCCAAAAATTGTGTTGAGTAGATCTTATAGAAATCATCTGGTTTTAAGCGGGAGAGAAGTCCACTTGTAAATGGTTCTTCAAAAAAGTAAGTTTGTCTTTACAAATAGAAGAGTATTTTGGTTTGGGAAAAACAATTAAGAGAAAAAAAACTTATTTATCTAAAACCCTACCCAAAAATATATTTCACAACGAGGATAAATGTTATAGTATTTTTGAATCACTTTGTGATTGTTTTCTTCAATTCGTTTTTAAGCGTAATTTTTTCTAAAAATTTGTGTAATACGAATAGATTTGTTCTTGGATTTTCAACATTTTTTTGTGAAATTTCATCCGTGAATTTTAGAAATTCAAAATTTGATTGGTGGATTTATTGCTGTTCGAGTTTAAATCAGTATTTTTTGATTATATTTTTGAATAGTCAACTAGGATAATGGGTTCTAGATAATATAAATGTGTCAGCAGCTATAGCGCATGCAGCTATGATATATTTGCACTTGTTCTCTCTTCATTCTGTAGTTCAAGTGAATTATTCGTTCCAGGTAAATCGCCTTTCAACTCTGTGATTCATTTTTGAAATATCGGAAATTGGGATTCGTGTATTATTCTTAATTTTTTTTATATTCTTCTCTACTCTCCAACAGATTCTTCTACGAAATAAAGTTTGTGCCGATATCGCGTTATTTGATAGAAAACTATTAAAACGAGCTATCGAATTTTACACGACTGTTGGTGAATTCTTATCAAATACTCTGCTTCGCGAAACGGTTTCGGATTCGCCCACCATTCAACTGCCCACTACCATACCTAATGCATTTTCCGCTTTACCGGAATGGTTTGTCGAAGATATTGCCGAGTTCCTATTGTTCACATTACAGTGAGAATTTTTTTGTTTTCTTCGTCTTTCGACAAAAGTACGTTCCTTATTCTCATCGTTTTTTCACGGTATAATTTTGGTACAGATTCAGTCCTTCTATTGTTACCAAAGAAATGGATGATAAATTAATATCGTGGCTGTTACTTGCAATCTGTGTTCCTCACGCGTTTAAAAATCCGTACTTAGTCGCTAAAATAATAGAAGTATTTTTTGTGCTGAACACCAATATACAAACGACGGAGAGTTTGTATACGCGTATTATGACACATGAAATTTCAACTCTGTATTTGGCTCCATATCTGATGAAATTTTATACAGGTTTGTGAATTTTCTCCGAGAAATGTGAATGTCTTGAATTAGAATATCGTTAAAATGCTAAGTTTGTTGTGTTTTCAGATGTTGAAACTACTGGTTCCAGTTCAGAATTCTACGACAAGTTTACTATCAGATATCACATTAGTATAATATTGAAAAGTTTCTGGGATAGTGCTGTGCATAAATTAACGTTAATAAATGAATCTAGGTTGGTATCCTATTATGTTTCTTCGTCTTATATTGTCATGTTTTGACATATTAATTATCATGTAATTATTTCTAATGATTTAGCTTATATGTTTTTAACATGGTAATAGTTACGTCACATTTACATTTGATTGCTGACAACAGTAAATGATTTGGAATTGGCTAACGACTGTTTTCGTGTGTTTTAGGTCTGGTATTCAGTTTGTAAAATTCATCAATATGTTGATGAATGATACGACCTTTTTATTAGATGAAAGTTTAGAGTCATTAAAGGTAATGTATTCTCCATTTTATGCTATTCAGAAATCTTATCTTACGAAAGTAAAATTTGAAAAAATAATGAAACATTTTCAGAGAATTCACGAAATTCAAGAATTAATTAATGACAAAGAAGCTTGGGAAAATTTGTCGCAAGAGCAGCGACAAGCGAAAACTAGACAATTATCTGCCGATGAGCGGCAGTGCAGGTAGATATCGGTTTAGGTCATAATTAATTTACAATAAATTATGTGGAAACAATTTCCTAACTCACATTTTTTTACTCATCTGCTATGAATGAAGAGAGTTCACACCAAATTTATTTTTGTTAACAGTAATTTCAGATTTGTGGCAATCAGTTTATTTATAGTCATTTGAGTTTGAAGAGTCAACGAGTTTAGATATCTATCTATAACTCTGGGGGGGGGGAATAGGGAAAAAGTGAGAGAAATTACTATTATTGATTCCTTCCTTGACGGTATTCTTTTCTCCTATTTTAAACTGAACTATTATTAATATTTATTTGTTACAAATTTGAATATAGTATTGATATACATTAATGGCGAAAATAAAAAAATCGAAGGTATAAAAGATCTGTCTTCCTTGGTTTCGATATTATCAAATTTTTGAGATACAGATCTAACAAGAGCATAACATTCGTTTATAGTGAAATTAGGTTCTTGATAACGTGTAAAAGCTTGAATAAGCGTGAAGAGTTTAGTTTATATTATTAAGTTCAATGGAAATGGTGGCTTCGTGATCCATAATGAATCCATTGTCTCAATTCAGTCCAGAGATTTTATCTGTCAGTAATCTATGTAAGCTTATGTTGGTTCGATTTGGTAAATAGTGAAAAATATTTGAGAAGTCACCAAAATCTCAAATATTCTTTGAAAGTAGTCAACAAAATTCTTTTCACCATTATAATAAATTTTTGATCAGTATGGGGCTATTCTTAAAATCCTTGAAATCTGAAGTGTTGCTAATTATCATCATCATCATCATCATTTACTTTATTAATATGGTAAGGTCACAACACCTACTTCTCCCTTTAGCGTCAAAACGGATGGATCGATTTTCGTGAAAAAAAAAAAATCAATGGAAAGAGCTTGATGAGCTTAATGCCGGAATGCCATTAATATTTTCCAACGTTGAGATTGGAATTTAAGATCAAAGTGGCTGACATCCAACGGAAATTTGTTGAAATAGTGGGATGATCATTTAGGAAAATGCATTAAATCCTATGCAAATTCAAACCTGAAAGTAAGGTATTCGGAGTAATATGACGGCCATAATTTTTTTAAATATTTATGTAGACGTCATTTGTCTTCAAATTTACTCAAAAAAAATTTAATTGTGTTCAGTATTAATTAATTTAATCTAAAATCAAATTAAGGTAACTATTATCACTTTTTCAACCAGTAGAGAATATGACTCTAATCTCCATGATCACCCTTTCAGAGTAATCAGATTACATTTACAGCGCCATCTAGTTCCATCTTAAATTCCAATAGAGAATGAAAATTAGGGTAAAAAGTGAAGGTGGGCTCAGACTAATTGCGCCAGAACAATATTAGAGTGATGAAATTGTTATCAATGTTATCTGTGCAAATTACTCTACGCGGCCGAGGGAGATGTTTACGTGTCCGTGAAGTTTATCGATATCTATAAACTTCTATAAACTTCTGTAACTCATCGATCTTTATTGAGTTTTATAGACGCTTGAGGAGGTGTCTATAAAACAAAATCTTGTGAATATTACGTATAAACAGGAATTATTGGTAGTTGTTATTATTGTTTTTCTTTGAAATTGCTATCAGTTGCACGTTTTAATCATAATTACGGCATTAATTTATTTCATGATATTCATTAATGATGTTCATAATATTCATTATTAATTTGTATATTAATTGATTTCTATTGAAATTACTACCCAAATATTTTATCAAGGAATCATATTTTTATCACCAGTCTGTTGAATTTATCAACTTTCTCATTTACATTCATAAAATTTATAGAATATTCGTAAACACCTAAAAGTGTTCATAAATTTTGATAAACTTAATAGACACGGCGTAAATGCCTCCCAGCTAATTTATAAAAATAGAATTGAAAATAACATTTAAAATTTAATGGAAGTTCTCAATGCTTCAATTGTTGGCTAGGGAGAATGAACAACAGTATAGTGATTTGAATTTAAGGTTAAAACATACAATTTAATTCAATACCTACTCGGGAAAAAATCTTTTTAAATGACTTAGATTTTTCAGGAAATTACATGCCAATTGACATACTCTGTTTCAAAAGAGAAACACAAACCACCGCCAGCAGTACATGAAACATGTGGACATCGTGAGGGAGGAAAAGATAAGAATTCGCACTGGATGCGAAATGGAATACTTACGTTTGTTCGTTTAAATTTTTCATTTTGCCTAGCCATATTTAATTAAACTTCAGTAACATTTATTTGAGGCCGCCTGTTTGTGTCTTGAAGAATTCTTTAGTTTCTCTTTTGAAACAGAGTACAGGACATGTTTTGTTATTTTTCAACCATAAATTTTCATTTGCGAACATAGGGTGTATTCTGTGTTGATGTAGAAAAAAATTTTTTACACGTTAAGAACCATAATTTCTATTGACCGGCTTTGACTTTTTCCAGTATCCGATCTCCCTCTCCTCCGATTAATATAAATAATCGGGATTCTACTGTATGTATATTCGTTTTGATTATAATTGTTTTTGTAAAACTTGGTGAGTAAAATTGAGAGACCCGAAGTTTTTACAAATAATATGCGATACTAGCGTTTTTGGTAATTGTCCTTTATACCATCAATAATTTTTGAAAAAAACAGAGAGATGTTTATCTATTTAACGAAGTAGTACTTTATGTTAGCGAAGTTTATTCTGAAAATCTTACATTGTTAAAAATTAAGGAACTATCATATCGACTTACAGAATACAAAAATATTACACTCATTATTTTTTCAGAGCAGCCGTTATATTATCTTGAAAAGACAACCAAGAATTTAATTTTATTCCATGCATATCTTCGGACTGAAATTTGTTCAAAAGGCCTATCTTGAAATATTAGTTTTGCCTTACCCATCGATCAAAAGAATTTTCATTTTTAATGGGTATGATTACTAACCTCAACCCAGTATGATGCCACTAAAAATGCAGCTATCAAATTTGGCTAACCATCGACTTGTACATGAAATTTTGTGATTTTCGATTTGAAATTAATGGTCCCTTGATTTCTTTTCCATGACACCTTTCCCTCTCCATAAAATACTGTTCCAAAACGATTTCTGTTTAGATCGTTTAGGACTTGTGAATATTATCTCCCTTCAATAACCTTCTATTGGCCTCGTAAATTAAAATAGACTTCGACAGGCTACCATTGACTGTATGAAAATTTTCAATTCCTTTTTTCTGTATCTGTTACAATCCCAATAGTTGGTCATATGTCAATACGAAAATTTCCTCGTTACATTTTCGTTGTCCTATGTAATATAGACCTGTCGCTGCTCTTGATTGAATGATTAAAGTGATGACTTTCCATTGAAATTTCTATTGAATTGTTCATTTTTAAAATTTGTATGTTCTGAAGTCGCATTAATTTCTAAAATGAACCCATATTAGCTGTTATTTGCTTTCGGTTGTATCTAGCTGTAACAGATTGTGGACTTTCATCATAATTCGTTTTATATTATGCATTATTGGAATATTTTTTCGTCATCAAATGAGGAGAATTGAATTTCTTGTATTAATTCATTCTTGTCAATGTCAGTACTTGACTTGAATACAGTCAGGCTTCCAAGAGTTTGTATATTGAGATATTTTTCTTGTCGCGTCGTTCACTATTGAATATACGTTTTGTCATGATAGTTTGATTTCTTATTCTGTCATGATAGCCCTGTGAAAAGCAATATATCTACTTTCAAATCAGTTCTGTTGTAATTTTATTGACGCTTTCTTTCAGATCGTACCTGACTTTAGCCCGCGAAACCGTCAATATGTTTCACTATTTAACTAAGGATATTCAAGAACCATTTCTAAGACCTGAGCTAGTAACCAGATTATCAGCTATGTTAAATTTTAATTTGCAACAATTATGTGGCCCCAAATGTAGGTTTCAATGACACATTTCGTACTTTGCTATGATGCCTCAGAATTGGGTATATGCTCGAACTTTTTTTGTTTACTTAAGGTAAAAATCTGAAGGTAAAAAATCCGGAAAAGTACGGATGGGAGCCGAGAAAATTACTTGGTCAGTTGGTCGACATTTACCTTCATATGAATTGCAACGAATTTGCTGCAGCATTAGCAGCTGATGAGGTAAATTGGGTGATTTCTTTTTTTTATCGTTGCGTTAGGTACCTTCGTGAGTGCATGTAATCTCTAATTAGTTTATGTCCTTGTTTTTAGCGATCATTCAAGAAAGAATTGTTCAATGACGCCTGTAGTCGATTGGAACGTGCTAACATTAAGACGCCTGATGAAATTGAAGCATTTCGAGATCTGGCTACTCGTGCAAGCGAAATTTGTGTGCAGAATATGAAGAAAGAAATTGACTTCAACGATGCCCCAGAGGAGTTTAGGGGTATGATTGATTAGGCGCTGATACGATAAATTATCTATTTTTAATTGTAAGTTTATATTTTTGATTTTACTTCTGTTTTCAGATCCACTTATGGATACCTTAATGGAGGATCCTGTTTTGTTACCTTGTGGTAAAGTGATGGACCGTGCAGTAATCATTCGACATTTGTTAAACTCGTCGACCGATCCATTCAGTCGTCTTCCTCTGTCGGAAGATATGTTACGTCCTGGTTCGTTACTTTTCTGTTCCTTTTTTTTTTTTTTTTTTTTTTAATATACTGTGAAAAGAGAACAGATTGTGAATAGAAATATCGAAAATATTGAATCAGGTCGGAGAGAAAAGACCACAAGTTATTATTTTATAAGAAACATATCAAAAACAGACGTTTTTATTCGTCTATTCAGTGTGCGTGAAGAGACGAATTTCTTTACGATGCGGATAAGTAAGAATTCACGCATGCACAATTACGAATTCATTCTAGTGGTTTCAGTATTGTAGGTATCGATATTTTTTATGTTTGTTTCAGTATAACTTCTCGCCCTGGGCATCGATTTTTATGAACTTTTTTTTAAGATTATGAGAATGATCCCTTGTTGGTCCATTAATTTTTTTTTTTTTAAGAATTGATAAGAAAACTTTTGAGTTAGTAGCCTTGTGTACACTGGATAGTTTTCTTTCTACTAACCAGGTATTTGGGGTACTTACTATTCTGTTAACAGTGAAAGTCATTACACCACTTCAGCTGTTAAAGTTGGCTTTAACACGGCAGATAGTCCTATTAGAATCTCACTCAGCTATCCGCCAAGTTCACGTTGATTTTAAACGATTAAAACAGCCTGGTGACTAACTGTTAATAAAATAGTACCCCAAATAGCTAGCTAGTAGTATGAAAACTAACCAAGTGTGAGCGAGGCTAGTATCTTCGAAGAACTGTTTGTTTTAAAGCAAAATTTTCGATAGCCTCAAATGTAAATAAAGCGAAAAAACGTGAACTTGAAAAAAAATTTTCACCAGAATATTTTGCCTTCTTTAATAAAGAATAAAAATACTCTCAAGGTCTAAAACTGAAAAATCCTTTCAAAATTTCCCCATCAAAATCTTTTGGAATTATTGAAATTGGCGATAGATAAGTGTGAGTTATACTTATTCATTTAAAAAGTTCTGTAATAAAATTTGAAAGGGCGTAAGAATGTTTTTCATTTGGAGGGGGCCAAAAAAAAATCGAAAAGTCAATTTTCTCCTTAAATTAAATTGTAAGCCTATAATCAGTCTTGCGCTCTTTTTTTGAGCAAAAAAATCTTTTTACCAATTTCAACGATTGAAATTATGAAAAACTCTAGCGCTACAAGCCTCACTAGAAAAAGTAGGTTTTCGAGAAAGAAGAATTATGAATTTTGACGGTCACATTTAATTGTCTGTAAGTTCATATGCCTAAATGTTATGTCATGATTGTATGAAATTTATTAGTTGCTGACGAAATATTAGGCAGTGTGAAATTTAAATGCATTATTTCTTGAAATCAAAAATTAATTAAGATCATAAAGTATGGAAAATTAATAATCATATAATTTGAAATAAAATGAAAGAAATACGGTAAATTTATAAAATAAAAAACAAAAACATGAGCGTGTGGATAATTTTTGTGAAAAGAAAAGTTCGTGTAAATTGGAAAAAAAATCGCGGAAATACCGTGTGGTCGATTCGCACCATAATTGGTAGCATGCTACAGTAAATTTTAATAAATATTTGTTCCAAATTTCGTACATATTATTACAAAATTCCGCATTTTTTGACCAATATAAAAACAAATATAGTGGTATCGTAAGTACCACCCCGCCGATCCTCACCAAAATCATTAGGTTTGATCTTTGGCTTAGTACAAATGTTCGTACCAAATTTTGTGATTATCGGACAAAAATAGTGACCTATGCTGTGGGACTAAGAAAACGAAATATATACAGGTTATTCCGTAAGTAGTTACCACCAATTCAGCTAACTCATGTACATTGATGTAAAAATAGTTGCATACCAAACTTAATATTTTTCGGGTGATGGTAATCAAATTGTATTTCAAATATTTATAATTTTTCCATTGTAGAATGTGGGTATGTGAGAAAATTTTATTTTATTTGGTATCAAAATGAAGAGTGCACTTTGGCGAACGAAATGAACTAAAAAAATAAGAGTTCCGATGATTAAGTAAGGAGAAGATTGGCCTAGAAAGTAGAAAAATCCCCCAAAAAATTCATATTATATTACATTTTTCTAAATATTTCCGAAAAACACCTCGATAAACCCTGAAATATTATGAAAGAGGAATATGGAAAAAAGTGTGCTCTTTCAAAAAGGTTCTATACTTTTTTTTTGCTCTATTTCTTATAAGTTTAGACGAAAAAGATAAATTACCTCAATTTTCATGTTGTTTTGTCTAAAGCAAAAAAGTATAGAATCTTTTTGAAAGAGCGTTCTTTTTTCTAAATTTTTTCTTCATAATATTTCAGGGTTCATTGAGGTGTTTTTGAAAATATTTTAGAAAATGTAATTTAATATGAATATTTGTGGAATTTTTTCAACTTCAAAGCCAATTTTTTCCGTTCCTAATTATCAGAATTCTTATTTTTTTAGGTCATTTCGTTCACCAAAGTGCCCTCTTTTTGATACCAAGTAATATGAAATTCGCTCACATACACCCGTTCTATAATACTTTATAATTTGAGTACTCAAATTGAAATGCATTTTGCGACCCAAAAAATAATAGGTTTCAGGGGGTATGCAACTATTCTTACATAATGGTACTTGAGTTGCCCAATTATCAGCTTAATTAGTGGTAACTATTTACGGAATACTGTATATATATATATATATATATATCAATATTTCTACACTAAGTATATACGATGGAGACAACATAATAGTGGTTTTGGTTTCGCACCTTTGGATAGTGCTGCCAACGCCATCTGTTTTGATTTCTAAAAATTTGATTAGAGGAAAAAATTGTCGGTTACATTTGTTTATAAAATACTGGCGTACAAATTACCCCATTCTGGAGAATTTGATTGTTCTGATTGGTCGATGTCAGTTGATGGGGGTAATTTGTATGCCAGTGTACACAAGGCTTGGTGTAGTTGTTAATGACAGTCAATCCCTTGAAAAAGAGCTGCATGTCGTCTCCATCATATATATATCCTTAAAGACTAATATATAAAGAAGAAAATTTGAAAAAGTGTATGTTAAGAGTAATCTCAGAATTTACCAAATCGATGATGAATTTTTGTACGTGCATTCTTCATGAACCTAGGAAGGTTATAGACTTGGTTTTATTTTTTATCACTTTGAAAAACTTATTTATAAAGAAAAAATTATGAAGGCTAGATTAATAGCACTGTGTGTATTTAAAGTGAACAGATGAAAAACATTATGAAAACTTATTAGTGCCTCATTTAGTGGCCTTTTCTCTTAAATTTATGTCGTTGGACGTGATTTTTGAGGCGCTGAATTCAAATTTGATGCTCATTTTGACATTTTATCATTTAACTCATTTGTTAACCGTTGTGGGGACCAAAATGGAGAATTTTTTATTTACAGATTTTATTGTGTAATATTATTGGACATGTTTATTGAGATGCTGAATTCGAATTTGATGTTAATTTCATCATTAGACGCATTTTTCGACCTTCATTGGGCCCAAAAATAGGAGAATTTTATATTTTCAGATTTTATTGTGTAATATGTCAGTGAACACTTAGCTCAGTTATGGTCAAAGATCCTAAGCATTTGTTAACCAAAGCTGACACCACGGGCAGCTAGTGTATGTATATTTATATGTATGTGAATTTGAATTATTGAGCAAAAATTTTCCTAAAGTCATAAAATGAAAAACGTACTCACCTCCAACGCTGGGGGCTAATATAACACCAAACGTAATAAGTAGACTTTCTAAACAAAGCCTTCTAATAAAGGGTGTAAGTTTAAACCAGAAATATTCCATGCGCTCATGAGAAGAGTAGCCAGAAATGGGTAATGGAAGAGGGAGAGTAGAGTACGAATGTTGTTGTATGCGGTACATGAGTTTATCATGAGTACAAACTTTTTTTTTATTGTCTGGAGGAAGGTACATTGTACTCCTGTACCCTTCCCATTGTTACGCTACTGATAATGGAAATTAAAGCACTGACTTCAGTAATTGCTGTAGAAATTTTGAAAGGCCTATTTGTCTGTTTTGAACGTATTTTTAATTTTTTTCTCTTGTTAATTCCATGCTGTTTATTGATGTGTATCGTACCTTTATAATCTCACTTGCTAATTATCATAAATACTCTGCAAACTCCGCGAGTTCTAAAGTTCTGCTTTTGATAGTTATTCCGAAACATTTATTTCAGAAATGACGTTTTCATCTGTTCTGTGAAGCTCATTATATTTTCATTTTGCCTGCTAGACACTGGACAGCACTGAATAAATTATTAATTGATTCAAAAGTTGATTATTTGTTCGAATGATCAAAGAAAAAACAGTTGAGGTCTCGGCTTAAAATTCGGTCAATATTCTAATAGTATTTTTTTATCTTTTTGAATTCCAGCTAAGAAAAGAAAAAGTCATCAATATAGTAGTGAATGGTAGGGATCTAGGGAATTACTTTATTTAGCATTATCACCTACTCAAATACACGCTTTTATGTACCCCTAGTTGAAAAATTTAACATCAAAATCTGTCAAAATATGGTCAAAAACTCAAATACAAACTTCCCTAATGTTTGTATCGAAATATAGATACTAGGTTCATTTTGCTCGTACATCTAATAACCCTTGAAAGATCATTTTCAAATATGTTTCAGCCCACGAATTGAAGCAAAGAATCGAATCTTGGAAAAACGAAAAGAGTAAGGTAATGTCTGTCGCAGAAAAAAATGATGCTCCTATGTCGGAGACGTGAAACTTACATTAGCAAATCTAGGAGATTTTTGTACATTTTGTTTTTATATAAATGTGGATTACCTATATCTTCAACTTGGATGGTTTTGTATGAAAAATAAAAAAATAAAAAAACTGAAAAGAATAAAGAGATAGTTAATTCTAAGTTACGCGAACGTTATTCGAGAAAATTATTGTGATCATCGAGAAAATCTCAAAATTATTCGAGTTTCTCTCTATTAATGGCTTTAAGAAGTTTTTACACGTTTTTACCCCTCCCAAAAAAAAATAAAAAAAATAAAAAAGAAATAAAATAATTACGGTATATTCGTTAATTTTGTGTTCGTGAATTATTTCTTTTTTTTTTTTTTTTTTTTGAATGTATTATTTATAATATATTTAAGGGATAAATATATTTTCTGTTGCTAAATTTCTGAAGACTGATATTTGAATTTTCCTGTCATTGATCGATTTTTTTTTTTTTTTTTTGCAACATGATAAAACTATTTTCTTTGAATTTTCTTTGTATACTTATATGTTTCCTCTTTTAATTTTGTGGTATGATCGTGAAGTTTGACTGAAAATTGTTAGAGTCGAACTCTAATCCTTGTTATGAGAGATTTGGGCATTAAATGATATTATTCCATGTATGCGATCAAAAAATTTTAAATTAAAACCTCACTACTAAAATTTGAAAAGTAAAGGTTAATTTAGTGTTTCATTCTTTATTTCTGTTGATCAATCATTCTATAGATAAATAAATTTAAATCGTGTGATCGATGTTTCTGTAAGAATCTTGAGTGTATTTTTTTTTCACGATGTAAACGTAAACCATATTTTTCTGCTGTGTACTCTGCTATGTCAATTTGTTAGCGATGAGTGTAAATTAATTATATTAAAAATTCATTTCACTTTTCTGTATAAATTCTTCATATGGTATGACTTGTACGTTTCTTGTCGATAACATAAGTGTGGAAATGTTCTCTGTAAATTATTCTGTAATAAAGGTCATGTATCACATCCTTTTTTTTTTATTCGTGTTTGCTTACAAGCATCCTCTACAATCTTATTTTCTTATAACAGGGCTGGCCGCAGGATTTCCTCAAGGAGGGTTTTTTGTTTTTTACTACTTGAATGTAAATTCAAATTTTTATTTTATTTTATGAGCTTTTGAAAGATTTCCTTCTTAGATATAGACACCTCTCCTCGTAAGACAAATTATTTGAAATTAAAATAGTAACCGACGAGGTTTTTCTGAAAATAAATGCAGTGGTGATTGAATTGCAGCGGGGCAGACCTGGTGTGGTTGCATTTTTCATAATTAAAAATAATACATGAGATTACTTAGTACTAATTTTGCTTAAAAATTACTGAACCTCGAGCTCCCCCAAAAGTTTTGTCCTAGCTTCGCCTCTGAGTGACAGTAATGTAGGTTTTTCCGAGAGTAGCAAATTCTGTGAATTTTGGTTCCATTTTAAAAATAATTTATTTTCAGAAATCCATCTAGAAAGAAAAGTTAGTACCTATTACATTTGCTAGATAATATGCATTTGAATTTCTGGAAGGATATCAACTTACTACCCATAACCGTAGGCAAAAATGTTTTATTTTTTTAAGGTTTATTTTCAATTTTTTTTTTTGCTAAGTACGAGGATAAAACGTAATTTTTTTCTCGAGATGTGGAGGGGGTCAACGTCCTTTCTTGCCCTCTTTGCTACGCCAGTGTTACTATCATTGATGAATCGTCTTCCTAATTTCACAACTTCGTAATAATTACTTTTCTTTTTTCTTTCATCTATGCCAGGTATACCAACTCAGCTGAAGATATGCGGGGAGAATTTAGGGTTAGAACTGAAGTTTCGAATTCGATTGCTATGAAATCTTTTGCAACAGATTAACGGAAGAAAATTAATTTTAGAGAATTATTTTTCTAAATTTCCGAAATTTCCATTCTGAAATATCATTTAAAAAAGTTGAAAACGACGAAATGAATTGGATTGACCGAATTTTCTAGTTTTCAAAACATCTACTACACGCCATATAAGAATATCTGCGAGGCTCTTCATCCCTCCAAGAAAAATTTTAGTTTTAAACTAGATGATAAAGTCTTAGAATTAGAAGAATGGAATTATGTTTTTTAGGGAAATTTAGAATTATATGTTTGAAATTCAATGCTTGTTTCAAAAATTATGACGAAGAGAGTACTCTATAGTTTTATTTGATGTAAGAAAAATAATATATACTCATTATCTATATATACATATATATACATACCATTCAGTCAACGTATGTACCTACTATACAATTCTGAAAAAATGAAAGATAATGAAAAATTACTAAAACTTATTGTTTAAGTTAATTTCAGTCTTCAGGCAAGCTTTATTAAAATTTTGAAAATATTCATCTTCTACACCTGTATACTGTCTGTTCGGCAAGGTGCTCTCACACTAGTTGACAATGATAAAGGTAAAATTCTCTCGTCAGAAATCATTGCTGATACATTTGTAAATTGCGTCTTGTCATCCAGTGTGAGAACAGTCACTCTTTTCTACCCGCACCTCAAGCCTTTTTGTGTCTGAAGAAGATAGGCAATATGACGTACAAAGTTTTAATGGCCTATGAAGATGACGTATAAATGTTGAATGGCTAATGAGAAAAAATGTTACATTACTGCGCCTTTAACATCGGAGCTCAACTTATTTGGTACCGATGGTACAGATAAAAGGTACTACCTACTTTTCAAACGTTGAAGCCATACATTTCTGCAAGAATAATTACCCATTTCAACTAATTATATTTTTGATTTTCAAACTTATAGAGCTGATTCAAGTAATACAGTGGTATAACTGAAAATTGGGGGATTCCTCGCAAAAGTTCTTGAGGGCTCCATTCTTTATTGTCTTTTCTGCTTTTATTTTTTCCTAAAATTAAGAGGGCTCATTTTGGCTCGCCTCCTCCCTCCCCGCAGTGAAAGATCTGCTGTTAGTCCGCTACGCCATTAACGAAAAGTGGAGAAAAAGTTCGCTTGAAATTGAATCA
Source organism: Ericerus pela (assembly GCA_011428145.1). NCBI lineage: Eukaryota > Metazoa > Arthropoda > Insecta > Hemiptera > Coccidae > Ericerus > Ericerus pela. The sequence continues at coordinate 1,918,780 of WOFM01000448.1, forward strand.
AATAAAGTTGATAAATAGAGACTTGCCTCGCTCCTCTATAAAAAAGCAAACCAGAGTTGCACCTTTTATAATAATAATAATAATAATAATAATAATAAAAAAGGCTATCTTAAAGAAAAAAAATTCATTTTAACAGTACATGTGTCGAGCGACACACACATATGCACACAGCCACACACAATATTATGCTCATTGATCACAAATACACAATACATATTTCAATTCCATCATGGTTGGGATTTATTATTGAAGATTGAAAAATGTTTTTTAAATGTATATTAATAATTTTAATCAATTTTTTCATATTTTTCTGAAATATTACTAAAAGTTGAATAATTTTAAATTTTTTCAGGTGGTGCTCAAATTTTCCTGCATAATGCTTAATTATTCTTATGTGGTGCTCGTGCACGCAAGCACCTCGAGGTCCCTAAGAAATGCTAGCCATCAATTTTATCATTCAATTATGCAGGCAGTTGCCAGAATTTTTTTCTCACTATTACTATTTTTTATAGGCTTTTAGTTAATGATGCATTCAAAATATTTGAAAATTCAAATAAGAATGTTTTAGCCAGCAAAAGAATGGGAAATAATTAGCACGAGGTCGAGATAGAGTGGAAACTCCTAGGGAAATTATTTTGAAAAGTAGATTTTCGTCATTAGCAAGTATGTAATCTCAATATCAGAATATTAATTTTCCAAAAAAAGACGAATACTAATAATAATTATCATGTTAACGTAACGAATTTGGGATTTAACTATTTTATTGTGGCTTTAAAATATGCGCAGATCTCATGTGGAAGTTAAAACAGACTGTTCATAATGTTAGGTAGCACTTGGCGGAGACTAACAAATCAAACAAAAAACTTAAAAAAAAACAATTAAGTAGGTACATTACTTAATAAAAAAAGATAACATTTTACAGAACACATTCTCCACATTAGTTGGTCGTCAAGTTTATCTTATGATTTAAAATTCTAACCTAGGTAAATACAGTCCAAATACCGTACCTATACTCCAGGTATGTATTCTATTTCCCCATAAATTCTTAAATATTAGTAAATTTTTCAAGCTTTTATTTTCATATTTTCTTCGTTTACTACAGCGTACAGCAGTCTTTCGCTATACCGTATACCTACACTTATCTATTTTTATTTTATGTTTTGAATGAGATGTTTTTGTAAAAATATTATTAAAATTTATCTTCAGAAAGGAAGGTCATTACCCTCTTGCCACTTGTACTTTATATATCACAATTTATCTTCAAAGAGGAAGGTCATTACCCTCATACCACTTGTAGTATTTTCTTCCTTAGGTCATCTCTCTGGGTTTTGAAGAAGAGGACATATAGTATGGTTCTTCCTGTGTTTGAGTTATGTATAGTTCAAATGGCAATAACCCGAGTACGCTTCTGTTCTTCGCACATTAATTACGAAATTTCGTCCGCAGGAACGTTTTTCAAGTAGGTAAGCTACATTTTTTTTCTCGTTTTTTTTTTGTTTCTTCTACAACATTTTATGACCCATTTTATTTATTAAGTTAATCTTTTTTGTACGTTATTACGTTTGTCTGCGGTTTTTTCCAAACTTTTTTTTTTCTTTGGTTTTTTAATAGGGTAGGTAGAGTAACTTTTTCTTCCACACGTCTTTAGTTTTTTCAAATTAATTTATGATAAGCGTCACTAGTTTTTGTAACTTTAACACCATAAATTGTTCGATTAAATTACTATTGCTGCGGTTGTGTAAAATTTTTATTTTGGTTTTTGTTGTTGCTACAGAAAAACGTGAGGTGACCGCAAGTGAAAAGACAAATGAAGTAACCAGTGAAAGACAGGAAGAGGACGAAAATTCATCGATAGATCCTGTGGTGAAGGCGCGTTAGCAGAAGGGTATCCATATGCGGTCCTCTGAGATAAAAAGTGTCTGGTTTTTATAAGTAAAACTCGGTAGCAGTCTAATATTTCTACTAAAAAAATTACCCAAGTACCTAATCATTTTATTTTAGACTATAACTGTATTACCCATACTTCATGCAGGTGCCAGTCAACTTAATTGACTCAAACAAATGAATCAAAACTGATAAAAGCAAAAAAAAAAACTACAAGGTATCAAAAAGGTTAGAAAAGCAGACATGATTATTGTAGGATGCTGCTGTAGGCGCATGTGCACATCTACTAATTGACCTCGTGTGTGTGTGTGAGTGTGTGTGAGCCACACTTGGTGTTAAAATTAGATTGGTAGTGGTAAGCTACCAACCTGTGAGCCAAAAGTGTGTTTGCCCTACATAATGTAGGGACAAGCCACACAACCTACCAGCTAGTGGGTAAGCAAACTTGTCACCACTGGCAGGAAGTTGCCACAATTATAAATAAGATGTTCAATTTTTTCCATATACCAATTTCTCTCCAATCATCAAATACTGATTATTGGGGTGTGCGTGGCATAGTGGTTGGGTGTTTGGTTTTATATTAAAAAAAGTTGGGAGTTTGAAAAAAGTGAAACTTTAAGAATTTTTTGATAACACTATATTCTATTTGGGGAATTGCATATCTATAGTTCTCTGAAAAAACTGATCTGTTTGTTCAAGTAGAACTTGGAGAAAATTTCAGATGCTCAATGTTCCAAACTCAATGATCTAACTCGGCGTTGTGTGACTTCTGATGAAAAGTTATTTCAAAACAATACGATCGTATTTGAATAACTTAACCTCTTAAGTGAATCCATTTGGCGCTTTTAGCTGGTTTTCAAACCTGCTATTTAAAATCGTGCGAGTTAAAAAAGTTAGTTCAAGCTGCGTGACCATGATATTTTTTCATTTCATGACAAATCATGACTTGGCATAAAAGTTATAAATTCGTATATCTTTGTATAATTAGCCTGTGTATCAATATATGTGTAGGTACTGTACGTTATCCTGTGAGAATGAATTTAGAAAACAAAATCTGTGCAATTTGATTATCTTGCCTACCATTGCCCCTGTGATTGATATATTGTCACAGAATATTAAATATAATAGAGGACTGAACGCTGCTACAAAAAATGGCAGCACTTTTGAAGTAGAGTCCTCATCATTACAGTACCAAATTCAAATTTGTTCACTTGTATTTTGGGCCAATTAACAATGATGAGAATTTTTTTTTAAATAAATAAATATAACTGATAACTTAGAAACCACATCAAACCAAATTTCGTAGATTAAAATGAGACGAAACTTGTATTGTTCCTTAGGAGTGGTAATACTTCCTCTCAAAAGGTGTGCCATTTTTCATCTCACATGCATTCTCTATTGCATTTAATACTCTGTGTATAATGTTGAAAAATCAATTCCAAACATCCTTTGGCCCGCCATTACAAAGTTTGATGTTCCATCATATCCCAGTGTCATCATACATACATTTGAAATACATGAAATTGACATTGCATTTATGACAATTTGGTGTGTGATTGCAGTTTATATCGTTGTATTTATGCAATGTTGATAATTAAATGGATAAGATGGTCCCTGGCTTTAATGCTATGTTGCTAATAAATACACTTGGAATATTATTTTATATGGTAAGCAAGATGCAAAGCTTTTTTATAAACAAGCCCTGAAGCGCCACTTTGCCATTTTGGCTTGTACTGGCCTAGCAGCACTGACCAATTTGTTATTAGGATGGAAACAACAAAACATTTTTAGTTGGCACATGCGTCTTGAATTTTGTCTCAATAATTTATGGTCCATTTTTGTCTTAAAAAATTGGGTTGTACATTTGTTAGAATATCAACTATGTAGGTACCTACTAATTTAAAGCAATCGTATTGACTGGTCCCATTTTCCTTGATGTTTGTCACAGATCGTTTTATATTGGACAAATAATCAAACGAGTGTCTTGGAGGAAGGAAGTTTTTCCAGCAGGTTTACATGTTATGATATCATGAATGTTCTATATATATATTTGTTGTATGCTTGAAGGGCATTGTGTTAACTCTATCACTCAATGTATGATGTTTTCATTATGTTCATTGAATCCTCTGTTTCATTACAACATTTACAACTTTTAACTTTAATTTCAATCAAAAAGTATCTGTTTCTTTAATTAATTAATTCATTAAATTTTGTATTTTAGTTCTTTCTCCTTAAATAAATTATTAGCGAAATAAGAACTTGATTAGTATTCTTTGTAATAATCATTCCAATGGTGAAAAAATTTGAAGGAATTAAAAATTATTGAGAGGATTTGCAAGAGAACAGTCATTCATCTTTTTCAAAGATAAATCTCTGTGCGTCCTCCACAGAACAAAAACTTACTTGTTTTGTATTTAAAAAAAAAAGAAATGGGCACGCCTCCTCGCATGCATCAGCTTCACCTCATGGCTTAAAAGTGAGAAAAAAAAAACCCATAACCCACAGCATGATAGTGCACATCCTTATCTACTGTGCCACAAACCAATATAAAATTTTTGTTATGATTTCATGTGTTCAACCAAAAAATAGATGAATCTTTGACACTCTCATTCCGACTGAACATCAAACATGATGTCATAAGTAAACCTGCTGGAAAAACTTCCTTCCACAAGACGCTTGTATAATTGAAGGTCCCAATAGATGAAATGTTTTTTAAAAAGTTAAGTAGGTAATATTCGTCACATATCTTGCATATGGGCTTTGGCAAAGTATGTCTGTAAAATGAGATAAAATGAGGCCAAATGATTGAGATGTAAAACTCATTACTATAGCCAACAGTGTATATAGCTTCGTCTTAGGAGGGGTCCATAAATTTTCAGTGGTATTTTCCAACTCCCCCTCACAAAAAAATACACAATTTTTAAATGTTAATACTTTTTTTCTAGGCTAATGGCATGGACAAGCAGACGGCAACAAGAAGGAATTGTGACGTAATTTCAACCGAATGCATTGATCATGGTCCCTAGTACAAATCTGCATGAAATGGTTGAAAGTAAAGGCAATGCTAGAACACTGATGGTTGATGACGTAGTTGTACGCAGAAAAGCTCCTGTCTGTACTCTGTTTCAGACGTATACGCGTGTGTAGAGTGATGGCAATTGGTGAATAGATTCTGCCGCTATGAGGAGAAGGGCTGTGACGAAGGATTCGTACTTTGTAGTAGTGGTGTAGAGATGTGCGTTTTAGTTCATTTGGGGGATTTAGTTCAACAGGTCTCGGTCTTTTGAATGAACTAGTTTAGTGAACTAGTTCAAAATGAACGAAATGAGCTGCATGAATCAAACCTTTGAGTATGTATTATTTCATATGGAGAGCAATTCGTATAAATTTTCTATACGTAGTTACTTTCAGACATAGAAAGCGCTTTCATTCCCCAAAAACGCTTACTATTTTGTTTTGTTTTTTGTTGATTGATAAGAAATTCCACTCATCCAGTGATTAACAACAATGCTGTGACGCATAAGAGTGAACTAGCATGTAGGTCTATACAATATAACTTTGATTTGATAATATCTTTTACTTCAAAATGAACTAGTTCATCCTCATCTTTCGGTCTTGTTCATTTAGGTCTTACAAAAGATTAGTTCAAATGAATTAGTTCTCGGTCAACTGACACATCTCTATATTGGGGATTCTGTCTACTCTTTTATCTTTTTAGTGCAAGTGCAACCATCTATTAGCTTGGCTTTCAGTTATTCCTGTGCAGTGTGTAGGTGCGCATTTACACACATTTTCGCTATCGCTGACTGTTATCATCGTCGTGAAGGAGACGGTATTCGCAACTCGCGTTGCTTCGTTCAAATTTTAATTCGAAGGGGAAGGTCTTTCCTTTCACTTGGCTTCATTTTCGTCGAGCCGTAGTCGTAGTTGGAAGTGAAACAGCATTTGACTAGTGGAATTTTTCTATTTTACGTATTTTATTCGTAAATCGTCATCATCATCTTTATACAAATAGAAATATTATCCGATACATACGACTTTTATGAGACGACCGGGACGACTCAACTGGTTTTTTTTATTTTTTCTTCAATTTGACTGAACTTATTTGTGTTTTTTTTTTTTTTTTAAAATTACATTGTTTGTTGGCGCTCTTCTTCATTTCTTTCTTTGACCATTCGACCAATGATGAGTACCTTAACATATACTCGTAATCCTGAATCTAGTCACTTGTTCGGAAGCCAGCCATCTGATCAGCTGATGAACCAGGCGTTATATATTATATTATAATTCTATACACAATTTTTGTCAGTAGTAAACGCTGTATATTACTTTTGGGGTTGAGATGTAAGACGTAAAAATCGAATTTAGTGAGGACCCGGTCGTGTGTGCTGTGGAGAAGTGGGGGCTATTAGACCAAAATATTTTGTGCGCGCCTGCTTGTGTAACTGTGTTACCCACATGTGCAGAATTGTTCGTTTCTTCGTTTTGGATCAGTATCTGTCTGTTGAGCTGTCATCTGCGTCAGATGCGACTATCATATCCGGCTGGCTGAAATTTTGCTATCAAAAACGAGTGAGTACTGTTTTGTTTTTTTAGGTAATTGGATTATATTATGATAATTTTGGTGTAGGTACGTTAAAAAGTACGTAGGATGTTCATTATCAGTACATCAGAACTAATTCAAGTCATTAATATTAGGGGTCTGGTTTGAAGAACAAGAGCTGTGTTTTTTAAAAGAGCTGGTTTTTGAAACTACTCCGGTGTGATAAAGTCTGTTTGCCTGTACCTTTTTGCTTCGGTGTTCCTAAGACAAAAACGAATTTTTTTCATTTTTTTTCTAACACTGGTTTTTATTTTCAGTAGAGTAGCTATAAGTTGAGTTTAGTTCATATCATTCATTCATTTGCCATTGACATCTGATGCAATTAAAGATAACGAGAGGAGAGAAATATTTGTTATAGGAAGCTGAAATTTTTATGAGTTGTAGTATGTTAGCATAAAATTCTGTGAAAATTTCAGTTAATTGCACATTTCCACAGAGTATTAAAATATAATAGAGGACTCATGTGAAACAAAAAAGGGCACCACTTTTACAATCAAAATATCCACCATTGCTAAGGTTCCGACAATTCTTAACCTCATTTTTATCTATGAAATTCGTGTTGGTCGTGATTTCTAAATTAACAATAATATTTATTTATTCATTTATTTAATTAAATTATTTGAAAGAAAAAATTCTGATTATATGGTATTGTCCATGAGACCGAATGAAGGGCTAGGAAATTCGAATTCAGTACCGAAGGAGTGGGGACAAATAGCTTCAAGAGCAGTGCCATTTTTATTTGCAGCGTTTAAATGAACGTGCGTCCTCTATTATATTTAATACTATCTGTGCACATTTCATTTTCGAGATACTGCTGAAATTCCGCCAGACTTCTCAATTAGATTGAATCCTTATCATTTCAATTACTCAATCTGAACAGAATTTCAGCGATATCTCGACAGCTGAAGGTAAGATTGAACTGAAAATTTTCAGAGATATCGAGATTATGTTAACTAAGTAAGGAGGTATTTGACGAAAAGTTATTAAGAGAAATTATGAGAAAACTGTTAGTTGTAGAGAGCTGAAATTTTCATAGAATCTTTAACTAACATTCTACATACAATATCTCATAAAATTTAAATTTTAGCTCTCTGCAATTAACATTCTCTCATAGTTCCTCTCGATAACTTTCATTGCATAGAGTGGCAAATAATAGAATTTCAGCAATATTTTGAAAACAAAGCATGAATTTGGCCAAATTCAACATATTACATATCTCAATGTCTCTATTCTCACCCAATTTCTCTTGATAACTTTGGTTATATCCAGAGGCATGCTCACAAATTTGGAGGCCGATGCATTTGAGAAGCCTCTTTAAGACTATAATCTTAATGAAATATTGCAAAAAGTACAAATTTATTTTATTTTTTGGGGGTTCTTTCTGATTACAAGGCTTAATTTTTTCCCTTTGAGGTGGAGGTTGATGCATTATGCATCATTGCATATATGGGAGCACGCCACTGATTGTATTGAAAGGAGTAAGGGATACTTTTTATTCATAGCATGAATATTGACAGATACTGTTCATTCCAATATGGTTAAGGTTAGACTCATTCTTGGTTCGATAGTTTTCATTTTAAATATGATTGGAGAAGTTTTGGAGCCAGGAGCAGTTTGAAAAACCAGGAGCAGGCAAACCAGGTTCTACAAATGAACAATTTTGCCGATCACTAATTGATAAGTTGTTTCAACTTTCCATAAAAAATAACACTTTCAACACCAGCGTTATACACCCAGGTCAACTGTGACATTGCTTTTGTATGAAAACAACAGTAAAAGTTTATAGTAGGCCAAAGCTAATTTTAAGGACAAATGGAAAACCGATACTTCAGTAATTTATTCTTGCATTAGTTTCGATTTAAATTCCATTGTCAGTTGTGATATTCTTTTTAGATGAAAGTGGCTGACATGACTACCTAGCAGAAATTTGTTGATCTTGTAAGTGGGTGGTCAATGAACATGAACAAAAATGTTCGATCAGATATGTGTCATGTTTCTATTATATGGAGAGTATATTATGATGCACAGATGTACTCTTTTTTAGAGTATCTTCTCTCTTTTTGGGTAAAAAAAAATATATATTTCTTTTGGTCCAAAAAAGAAAGGAATCTCCGCTTGTGATGTCACACCGTTGAGATTATCTTTGTGTTTGACAATAAACGCACGTTGCGATGTTTATTTCTGTATCGCACGTGGATTTGTTTACTCCTGTTGTTTTCTTTTTGTTGGCATTCCTCATTTGCTTATCTCCGGAGTTTCTTTTGTCTCACGGAATTCCGTTTTTTGTCGCATATTTTTTAGCGGGTTTGAACTTACGTAGCAGATATTACTTTTTTGGGAGTAAATTTTATTTTCTTCACATTTACCTCTCAGACTTGCGAGAAGAATGGGAATTTTTACATTTTTTATTGCCTAGGGGCTTGCCTATTTTTTGTGGGCGTAAGGGGGCCTCCGGATCGAATGTTTTAGTGGTAACATCGTCCGAAAAATTTAAGAACTTTTTTGGTGTTTTCTGTTGTGAATTGTTTATTTAACATTTTTCGACAGATTCTTCCGTATTTGTTTGGGAATCTGTCTGGATATTTTCTACATTCTTCTTCTGCAACCTCTTTATTCTTTTATCGTCGCTTACCATGTATGTGGGCTTCAATCTGTCGATTGAAATTGTTCGAGGTTTGCCTGCAATGAGTATCACAAAGTTATTCTCATCTCGTGATACTACTTTGTAAGGACTGGCGTATGGTTTTTCCAGCACAGATTTCCTTGTAACATGTGACATGATAGAGGCTTTGAGAGCTCTATGCCATCTCTCGATTTTGCCATTGGCTTGAGGATGGTAAGCTGTGGTATTACTGTGTTGAACACCAAGCTTATTTGCTAACTCTTTGAAGAGCGAGCTCTCAAATTGGCGACCTTGGTCCGTAATTATGACTTCCAGTACGTGATACCTCGCAATCCAGGTGTCATATAACCTGGCAGCTACAGTTGGAGCTGTCATCTCATATAGAGGAATTGCTTCTGGTCATCGTGTTGCTCTGTCTATTATTGTTAACAGGTATCTGTGTCCTTGAGATGGTGGCAATGGGCCTACCAAATCCATATGAACCATTTTAAACTGCTCTGTTTGTTTGAAGGATTTGAGGAGCGAGCGAGTGTGTCTTCCTACTTTGGATTCTTGACATTTCAGGCAACTGCGAGCCCATTTGTTGCAGTCAGACTTCATTCGTGGCCATACAAACCTTGCCAAAATTAAATTAGCACTACATTTTGGCCCAGCATGTGGCAGATTATGTACACTGTTGAAAGCCAACCTGCGATATTTTACCGGTAGAAATGGCCTATTCTTACCTATACTGACGTCACATGTTAATAAAACATCAGTACTGGGAATTTTTCATTGTCTCAATTTGAGAGTAGTATCATCATTCGATAACAACTCTTGTAATTCTACATCCTTAAGCTGTGCTTTAGCTATTTCAGCATAAGGCAATTGGACAGGAGATGAGATAGCTTCGATTCTACTCAAGGCATCAGCTGGAGTGTTAAGTTCTCCACTTATATACTGAATGTCAGTAGTCAATTGACCAATATAGTCTAATTGTCGTGCTCTTCACGGCGATGCCAGTTCTGCTTTTTGTGTGAAGGCATATGTTAGGGGTTTATGGTCAGTATACACAGAAAAACATCTACCCTCTAATTGGTGCCTGAAATGCTTCAACGCAGCAAAAATTCCGAGCAATTCCCTATCGTATGTGCTATAGTTCTTTTCTGTTTTTGAAAGCTTTCTCGAGAAGAAAGCTAGCGGTAATTTTTTGTTGTCTTTATCAAGTTGGTACAAGGTTGTACCAATAGCAAAATCAGAGGCATCGGTACTCACGCATAATGGCAGACTTTTGTCTGGATGAGCCAATAGGGTTGTATTTGCCAGTGTATCTTTGATTTTCTCAAAAGCCTGTTTGGCTTCTTCGTTCCATTTGAGTGGAGTCTTATCTTTCTTTTTACTTGTCTTGATTAATGCAAACGGCTTACTTTGTTCAGCTGCTGCATTCTTCATGCAACGTCTATAGAAGTTCACCATCCCCAAGAAACGGCTGAATTCAGCGACATTTGAGGGCTTCGGGAAGTTCAATATTGGCTCTACTTTGGTCTTCAATGGGGATATGCCTTCGGTCGAGACTTTGTAGCCGAGGAAGTCAATTTCAGTCTGTGCATATAAGCTTTTACCTACATTGATAGTAAGCCCGGCAGTGTGTATACGCTGTATGACGGCTCTTACATTCTCCTCGTGCTGTTGCTCACCGCCTTCAGAGCAAATACAGATATCATCCAAGTATGCATATGCAAATGGCAATTCCCTAAACATTCCATTGATAAATCTTTGGAAAGTTTGTGCTAAGTTGCTAAGTCCAAACGGCATTCGAAGGTATTCGAATAGTCCAAAGGGGGTTATAACCTCTGTCTTTGGTACGTCCTGGTCAGCCATAGGAATTTGGTGGAATGCCCAGTTGATGACAATTTTGGTGAACATAGTTTTACCCTTCATATTCGCGTTGAAGTCCATTATATTGGGAACTGGGTAGCGATCAGGAACTGTTATGGCATTTAAGGCTCTGTAGTCTCCAACAATTCGCCACTCTCCTCTTGCTTTTTTGGTCATGTGGATAGGGGAGCTCCATGAGCTTTTTGAGGGACAACATACATTCTTCTCAATGATGCAATGGAAGTACTCCTGTGCTGCTTTGAGTTTTTCAGGCAGTAACCTTCTTGCTCTAGCATGGCAAGGCTGTCCTTTAGTTTCTATATAATGAACCGTATCGTGTTTGTAGGTAGGATGCCTGCGAATTGATGGTTGAGTGACTCCAGGATAGTCAGATAGGATCCGTAAGAGTTGTCCGTTGACTTTTGTACAGCTGGATATATTTGTGTCCAGTCTGTAAGCATGCGTTTTGCCATCCACACAATTTTTAGTTTCACTATTGATCAGTTTGCAGTTTTTGAGGTCAATGATCAGGCCATAATGTTCAAGGAAATCTGAACCCAGGATCGGGTTTGGAACATCAGCAACTGTGAAGGACCACGTCATATTTTCCTTAAGTCCGATGTCGACTTTGCTGGTCTCAAGTCCGTAAGCTGGAAGGTTTTGACCATTCAAAGTATGGAGATAGTATTTTGGAGGAAGTACTTTTTGGTTTTTACTTACTGGCAATATACTCAAGTCTGCACCTGAGTCTATCAAGTACCATCTCCTGTTAGTCCTGTCCTTTATGAACAGGCAGCATGAGTGTTTTTCCGAGGGGTCTTCGGCTGCATAGATGGCCCCTTGTTTTAGTTTGACGCCTCCTTGGTATAGGATTTGCACCTGTTGTTGCATTTGGTGGACTCTGCGCCAAACCTATTACGAAAGAAACAACTCTTTTCATCCCAAATTCGAGACTGGTTTTTGGGTGACGATGTTCTCAGGGGAGTTGAACTCTTACCCCTGTTGTTGGAACTTGATCTACGGTCTCTGGACCGGGACTGTCGTCCTTTGCTATTGCCATTGTTGTTGTTGTTGTTGTTTCTTGATTTCAATCGTTGTTGCCAGCTACTATTGGATTTCATTGAGCTTGGCTTTTGTTCCTTTTTACTTCTTCAGTCAACTGGGTTATCTGGGCTCGAAGTTGAGCAAGTTCACCAGTCTTTGAAGATACTGCACTTACCACAGGCTTTGACCTGGTATATTCTAGCGCATTATCTGCTGATTTTGCAAGGAAGTCCAAGTCTGCGGATGTATTTATCATGGTCAAACCTACGGCGGCTAGTCATTGCACAACACTTTGAGGTAGTTGTTTGCAAAATTGATTGCCTATTACAGAAGGGGCTACTATATTATCCATCTTCTGTCTCAATTTTGCCATGAAGATTGAGAGTTTGTTGTCTACCATCTTCATACCACCCATCACATCATCAATAATTTTATTCTTTGTTTTTCCAAATACATTCTTGATCTTCTTGAAGAACCAGGCATATTTATCATCTTCTGTCAAAGGGCATTCCATAATATCCGGAATGTGGCGGATTATCTATGGGGGCATGCCTCCACAGATGTGGAGATACCGCTGGTTCAGAGTTAGGTTTTCCGTCTTGAACCTGCCTTCTAATAGAGTCAACCACAAGTCTACCTCATTGGGCAGAAATTCCGGGATCTCTATCCTCCATCTATAGAAGTTGGGGTTTTTCCCTGGCTGCAATTGCAAAAGTTGCAAAATCTGCGCCAGGACTTCGGTTGTCAGCTGTGGCTGACTACTACCTCCCTGCGATGGTTGTGGGTTTTTGGTTGGTGGTGAGACCATTGCTGTGTCTTTCTGATGACAAGCGTATTCCACAGAACTACTTCCTTCCTTGCTGGTCAAAAACACTGGCTCCTGTGTTTGTAGGACAGGTGTTTTTGGGTCAGAACTTTGGCTTAAAGTTCGACCACTTCTCAACATTTTAACTTCTAACTGTTCTTTATTTATTGCAGTTCCCAGTCGTGCTAATTCTGAGTGTTGAGGGCCTTCTTCCTGATTTGTTAAATTCTTGGAGTGTCGAGTCGAAGTCGGGGAAGTTGGGGGATGAGTCCAACCTTCTTCTTCCAGGTCTACTGTCTGGTTTCTCCTTGTTTGTATATTTTAAGGAGAGGGGTATAAATTCCCACTTCAGCAGACTCTACTTCGACAACCTAAAAGGTGCCTTAGTCTGCAAAAAAATATTTTTTATTTGCTGAGCAAGCAAGTATCTTGCCAGCTCACCACACCAAATTTTTGTAAAAGCGCAACGCGCCTAAGGACATCTCACGACGTAGCCAAAAATCACATCGAGGTCACCACTGTGGAATACCTTGTTGTGAGAGATATTCTCACCAGAAGGAAATTCTACAGAATTTAAGCGTGTTCAGCCACTTCGTACATAAGTACGGGTAAGCCAGAACCAGACCGAACAATGGCGATTTTAGAGCCAGTTCAGGTGGTTTATATACGGCTTATTTACACGCACACAAACACACGTACGTAAGATAATACGTACGTTGGTGAGAACAGCCAGGTCGCATCATCCACTATTGAGATAAGAGATGGCTGGCCGGTTCGTGTACAAATTGTGACGTCATCTTATTGTGTCACAATTCAGTACCCGTACATTACCTGTAAGTATATACAGGTAATTACAATCGAACGTAATTTGTGTGTTTAACGTCGCAAGGACGATTATTTGCCTGCCCTTTGGGGCGGCAACTGTCATTGAGGGGTCCGAGCCCCTTAACCTCATACCGGTGAGTCCCACAACCAAAAAAAAGACAGAATTTTTTTTTAAATGCTCTGTCTCTCTTTCTCATATGGTTCTCTTTTTTGTTGGGTTTTCTCTTAGGAGTATTTCAAGTCTCAAATAAAATTGTTACTTGGAGGGGGAGCCTGCAGGTGATAACTAGTGGTTGTTAATTTGTTATAGTTGGTGCCAAATAAGTTGAGCTTCGAAGAAGATAGGCAATATGACATACAGTTGTTTAATAGTCATTGATGACTAATGAATGTTGAATGAAGTTGAAATATTAACCTAAGTTTACCCTGATCAAAACAAATGATTTATTTCAATGTCGGGGTAAATAATTGAAACACAATAGATTGTTATCAATAATTTCACATTGTTATCAAATTAAACCTGCATTAATCTATCAAAATAATTTAGGTAATTTTTCTCCAACAATTTATTGGTGTTAATTTTCTCAATACATGTGAAACAACTAACTCATTCTGAAAAATGTTGGCAATTTACCTGGGTTAAACAACCAGTTATTCTAAACACATCCCTAGAATGGCATTCTTCTTCTGATCATTTAGTATTGGATACCCAGTTGAATACAAAAATCTGTGCTAACATTATTGTTCTGAAACCCACAAATGGGCATAGATTTCACTTGATTTTCATTGGGTTCATAGCAACATCTTAGATTGCTTTAGATTCATAGGACCAACATACTGAAAGCAAACAAAAAATTACTTACTGCGCATGTGCAGAAAATCTATGCCTATTTGAAGGTCTTGTAATCATGGCACTTTTGATTAACATTGTTGAGATAGAGCTACTGGGTATCCAGTATTAAATGATGGAAGTATTTTTCTCTTTGATTATATAGGGGGTGTATGGATACCTAGGTAAATATAAAAATACATATTAACATTATTATTTTTAAAACCATAAATGGACATAAATTTTTATTGATTTCCCTGGATTCACATTAAAGTTTTAGATAACTTTAGGCTTACATGACAAGTGGACTGAAAATAGATGAAAAAAGATGTAATGCTCATGTGTAGAAAATCTATGCCCATTCACAGATAAGATAGTTGTGTTTCTTGGTGAGCAGATGTACTTTTTATGACTCGGTGTAAATCCAGGGGTCAGAATTGATTTTAAGTGAAAGATTGATTACTGGAATTTTTTTCATTTTGTGAAGCTGCATTTACATCAAATAAACAAGCAAACAAAGAATGTTTTTTTTTTTTTTTGCTCATTTGGTATAAATAACCAACAAACAATCCAATAAAAACAAACAAAATTGACTACCTAATCAAACATCAACAAACATCCTGTAACTTTGTGATCAGTGATGGAGATGACACAGCTTAGATAGTACTATGACTATGTGTACTTCTTTCTTAAGATTCTACTAGTGGAAAAAGATTCATGTGCAATTGTTTGTAAATTCTGATGTACAAAATACCTCACTCCCAAAAATCTGATTAGTTAATTTATTTTTCAAGCATTTGTTGAGCAAATTCTTAAATGCTTGAGTATTTAAAAAAAAGCAAATTCTCTTTACCATCGCTACATAATATTGTTATATTTGTGGAATTAGCCTCTTGTTGTTGGTTGGTGTAAGTTGGTGTAGTCCTATCAAATAGAGCTCTTATCTATGAGTAAAGAAATATGGAATTCCATAGAAAAAGGTCACAAACTGGTTGAAATACATTTTGATTGTGTCATAGATTAACATAATTTGGACGTTTGCATTACATGTAAAAAATAACTTGGCCCAACAAAAAGTCTATTTTATGAAATATAAAAAAGAAAGTAATAGATGTGTTTTCAGTTCACTGTAAGTAGGTGGTAAAAAGATATTTAAATCAGAGTTGAGGTGTTTATTATAAATTGAAGTGATTTTAAATTATATAACGAAATAAAGAATGAAAATTAGAAAAATAATTAGCCAAGAAAACAGATTTGTGTAAAGGTGAAAAATTTTTTTATCAAGATGAAAAATTAAAAAATTAAAAAAGTTTACGTTAAAAACGAGTTTTTAAAAGATAAGCTTTTATTTTTTTTCAGCTTTAGCTTCATGCAAAAAAATATTATTTTATTATGGAAGGTTGGCTGCAGTATTAGAATATTTTAAAATCATGGCCTCTGATGCCTTATAATATAATGTTCTAGTCAAATTCGTATTTTGTTGTTTCTTGTGAATTTCATGTTTGTCTCCATAGTATGTTTAGTATCTTTTTCAACTAAAGTGAGTTCTACAATGATTGCCAGTTTTGATGAAGTTTCTGCATATTAGTCTTTTAATTCTCACAATTCCTTAGTGGTTATTTGTATTTAGTTTAATTATTCACTACAAGGATCAGTAATTCACTCTCCCATTTTTTAAATATCAGCAGTGGTAGATTTAGCAACGGTACAATTTTGGCAACCTTACCTTGTGTGACAGCCAAAAAAGGTCGTTTAATACTATAAATGAACTTTTTTTGGTAAGGTTATACTTCCTTCAAGTTATAACAATATTCACTTGAATATTATTACCATTTAAGTTTATTATTCACAGCTATTGTGGACCTTAACTGTTAGAGAGACTTTGAATGAAATTAAAACACACAACAATTTTAACACTCTATTAAAATAATAATTTGTACATATACAAATACAATGTTTGAGATAGCTTGATTACTTACCGTACTATAACTGAATGAATACAAAGTTACAGTACTAAGACTGAGTGAATATCTAGGAAATTACAGTACAATTATTTTAGTGGAAACATGAGTTTATATACCCCATTGGGGTATACGTTTTTACATGGTATTAATTATAAAGTAGGGATTTGCTGATTAGAAGGATTTATTTACTCGAGAATATTCGAGGGACCAGTACATTGAGGTGATAGAATATCCCATTAAAAAACCATATGATGAATGCTGGCAGAAAGTAACGGTACTTTTGCCAGTTAACTGTACATTTTAAAGGGACAAATGTACAGAATAAAAATAAATTTTTTTGTGTAGACGAATATGTACGTCAATATTATATTATGACGAACATATCCTTTACACCTGTATATTTTATTTTATTATTATTTTTTTGTTTTTAAAAGATACATTTTTAGTGTGGCTTGCTGCACTAGAGTTTTTCTACTTTCTTTGTTCGACTGTTTTCCATTTTAAAAATGTGTTTCAGCATATTGTAAATTATGATTAATTGATCGCAATGACTGTATATAATGTTTGTATGAAGTTGTCTATCAGATCTTCGATTCCTGGATCAATGAATATTATCGATTGTAATTTATTTTTATCATTTTCATAAAAATTCACACGTTTGCTGTTCTTCGGTGAAAAATAAATTCTACCGCAGTTGCATTATAAACAAGAAAAATTTTATGAACCCAGCAAACATTAGTTTATCTAGCGCTTGCCAGTTATGTTCTTTTTTTCCCTTCAAACTTGACACAAAATTTGATACTTTTCATATACCTCTCCATGTACTTCACATAAGGATATTTCTTTCAAACATCTAATAAGAAATTCTTCTCTAGATATTCCCAAAGGTGTACTGTTAACGTCGTATTATAACAGTTTTTGTCGTGCTTTTCTTTTCCTCTGTACCTAAATTTGAACAGAATCTCGGTAGCATATATTTTTCCTCTTCTCTTTCTCTCTTATTTTCTCTCCTGCTGTTCCTTCTTCATCTCCCTGTTAGTACTCTGACAATATTCCGCAAAAAACTGGCATTATTTTCATTTTACGATAATATATACCATTTTGCGGTAAATGCTTGTTCCGCAGACAATTTTTGATAAATTTTTTTCCATTCAAGGATTGTTGTATCGTTGAAGTTCATATAGGACATATATGTTCTTATTAAGACGCTAGCGAGATGTTTTTATGGTTATTTCAATAATTTTTCGTAATTGTTTTCGTTGTTGCACAAAAACTGGAAAATTTTGTATCCATTGTTTAATAGAAGTTAGTGGTATAATAAAATTCCCTAATTTCTATCAACCATCTTATGGATGTGAGAAAATGATGGATTTTATTTTATTTTATTTTTTGATGACTTTCTTTTTAATCATGAAAGTTGAGTTTGTTGGTGGTAGTTTGTAGATTCGTGATCACAGTCACATTATTTCAAAACACTTACTGTAGATAGCTTAAGCAGTCTGTATGGGAAGGAGTGTTCTGTGATTGGAAATGGCTTCCTAAACTAGGTACACGATTAGCCTAGATTTACACAGGAACGGAATCACGGAATCGAGCATCTTTTGCCAATTACTATTTAAAAGGCATTCGAGATTTCATGACAATAAACATTCTTTAATTTCAAATCACTTTGTTAATTCCCCCAGCTTGAACGTGAGGCTGGGCTTGTGCTTACAAATCTATATTAAGTTACCTCTATAACGTGTAACATGCTGCGATACCATATAATGATTCGCAACTGTTTTTTTTTTGGACTTTTTTCATAGGTAATTAAAAAGCTCTGGAAAAACTAATATTGTAAAACCGATATTTGGCAAATTAATTTTATTCAGACACTGAGAAAACAAAATTAGCCAATTAGACATTTTCCATTCGTACTCAGCTACAGTATTTGAAGCCGTCTCTTCCTTCCTCATTTAAAAAAGTTTCTACGTATTCACCTGCCCCCGAAATGTTTTTAACTCTCGCCTAAATTATTTTCTGCATACTAGCTCATGCAATCTGTTATAATTTAATTTTTAAAAAGCTTTACATATTGATGCCAAGTGCTCAAAACTACGTTAGTTTTTCTAATTCCTATTTTGTTGTTGAGAATTCGGTACAACCTTTTTTAATGCCACAATATTTCATTACCGTTTCAGTGGGTTAGCTAAACAAAGTATAAATTCATTCGTCCTTCTTTTTTTCTGAATTAAATTTTTCGCAACTAGTATCTCGTTGTTTCGCACGTTTTTCATCCCATTTTACTCTACAATAAAATATTACTACTATGTATGAAATTACAAGTTGTCGGTGAACATGAAAACGTCGTTTATTTTGCACGATGTTGCTTTTTTGTTACGTTTTCTGGTTTTCTACCCCTCCTCATCGTTCTAAATCGAATTCTCAGCGCCGTATCTCACGTTTTTTGTGGCAGATCCCCCATCTATGGGGTGAAAATTACAAATATGACGGATATGTACCGTCAACCGAGATATTTTGTCAAAATGTTAAGTACAACAACATCTATGTTGGAGAATATCATTCGTCTCTTCTTCTCGAGATTTCCTTCTTATTTATTTGTTTAATATTTTTTCTATGCTGATGAATTCAAATAGAATTCTTTAAAAAATCATATTCTCTCCCTACTTAGATGGGTATGTAATAATTATTTTTCAAGTTTTCTTTGTTTAATGCATATTGAATGTTATGTAAAAAATCACATGCGGGATAACTATGTGGTGTATTAATAAATGGCCATTTATGACTAAGATAGTATATTTTGTAATGAGTGCGTAAGGTAAAATAGCCTACTAGCACTTGTTAAACACTATACTTTTTGCAACTAATGCAAAAAAAAAAACATTGCAACAACTCCCCCTCCAGAAAAAAAAAAATTTGCAAAAACAAAATTCTATAAAATGATATGTAAAGATATATAAGATAAATAAGCCATTCAGTTTCAGTTTCACCCTGTCTGTATTACAAAATAAATTAAGATGTGTACTGCTGAGACAACTTAGTACTACTGATATACGAGTTTAAAGAACGTGAAAAACATACCAAAAACGAAAGCGTGAAAAGTTGAATATTCTGCATTTTTCCCAACAGCAAATTCTATGTCCTTAAAGGATGGCAATTCAGCTGAAAAATCACGAAAAATAAAAATTTGAAATACTATACATGTTTCCTCTTAGGCGATTCATTTTATTCATCTTTTTGGAAAAATTACCATTCGTAAAAAAATTTTTTTCAAGAAAATGGTGGAAATTTCATTTTGGGATAATGATCATTCAACAGAGAAGTTTTTAACAAAAATGGCCATCTGAGGAATAAAATTTGGGAAAATGACTGGGAATCGAGTAAAAGAATACGTAATACAGTCCGCGCAAAATATAACTTTTTATCTTATAAGCATAACACGATCTACACCGTACGCAAGAACCTTACAATCTTTAATTAAAAATTCTATCATAGTGGGGGCTTTACTTTCAGATTTATTGTTTCATATTAGTTCTTGTTCTAGTAGAAAATGTTGCTGATCTTTCTGACTGCCATTTTGGCAGATGTCCTGCGTGGTTGGCTGCGTGACCACAAAGCCCCAACAACTGTTTTTATTACCGACGGCGTATGCAGGAGGTTATATGTTTGGTATGTCTATCTCCGGAACGAACGGAATTTCGTTAGCTCAAAATATGTTTCTTCTCTCATAGATTTTAATGAAAGTAGGTTCAAAATGTTCCTGACCATCCACAGAACGTCCTAGGCTATTCACATTTGAAAATTAAAAAATTAAAAGGGTGTAATTGAAGAAAATGAGAATTTAAAGCTTGAAAAAATTATTATCATAAATTTGGGAATATCCACCAATAAGAGCTACTCATTCAGATTAACCCAGTCGGTTTTTAATTTTGGTTTATTTTTAAATGAAATTGAGGGAATTTTTTTTGTTTTTCTGAATTTTCAAACTTTCATAACTTCTTCAATTTTAAGGATAGGCTACACCGTATGTGGAGAGGAAGTTTTTTGGCTCTCTTGACGATTTTTATAAAAACCTTTCAGTTGGTAAAAAATTTTGGGACATTCAAAAATTTTTTTTGGTAATTTTAATGCTATTTAGCTTCTACAATTTTGAATTTAGACTATTTGTTGTAATAACATTTTCATATTTTCTCAGTTTATTTTCTTAGAAATTCTTCCGAAATAGTTGAGATTTCACGATGATTAAGAATTTTAAAATGCGAACCACCGTTTGACAGAAATTTGATTTTGTATTTTATCTCACTCCGTACCAATTGTGGGGTGCGGAAAAGAGATTAAAATCGTAAAAATAAATAAATTATATTACCTCAGTCTTGTAAATTATGATTTCAAGTTCAGTCCTGGCCCAAAAGGGAGGTGCACAAACAGAAAAAATAAATAAATTTTCACGCATGATAGAAAATGAACACTTGGGGGAGCAATTAATATCGAATTCTGGATGTCTTTCGAATATTAAATCTTCATTTTAAAAAAGGGTGTCTTTGTGACAGATTATGAAAATGGTGAGGTGCCATTTGATCGCGGTTTTTCGTGATTTTTCTTTACCTCTTTTTTCTCATTTTCCATTACCCCTTTCGGACGCGAGAACAGTGTTGGATATTTAATGCTTTTTTTGTATTTTCTTTGGTCGTCAGAATGTTAAAGTTTGGTGGTTGATGACGTAGTTGTACGCAGGAAAGCTCCTGTCTGTACTCTGTTTCAGACGTATACGCGTGTGTAGAGTGATGGCGATTGGTGAATAGATTCTGCCGCTACGACCAGAAGGGCTGTGACGAAAGATTCGTACTTCGTAGTAGTGGTGATTCTGTCTACTCTTTTATCTTTTTAGTGCAAGTGCAACCATCTATTAGCTTGGCTTTCAGTTATTCCTGTGCAGTGTGTAGGTGCGCATTTACACACATTTTCGCTATCGCTGACTGTTATCATCGTCGTGAAGGAGACGGTATTCGCGACTCGCGTTGCTTCGTTCAAATTTCAATTCGAAGGGGAAGGTCTTTCCTTTCACTTGGCTTCATTTTCGTCGAGCCGTAGTCGTAGTTGGAAGTGAAACAGCATTCGACTAGTGGAATTTTTCTATTTTACGTATTTTATTCGTAAATCGTCATCATCATTTTTATACAAATAGAAATATTATCCGATACATACGACTTTTATGAGACGACCGCGACGACTCAACTGGTTTTTTTTATTTTTTCTTCAATTTGACTGAACTTATTTGTTTTTTTTTGTTTTTTTGACAAAAAATTACATTGTTTGTTGGCGCTCTTCTTCATTTCTTTCTTTCATTCGACCAATGATGAGTACCTTAACATATACTCGTAGTCCTGAATCTAATCACTCGTTCTGAAGCCAGCCATCTGATCAGCTGATGAACCAGACTTATATATTATATTATAATTCTATACACAATTTTAGTCAGTAGTAAACGCTGTATATTAATTTTGGGGTTGAGATGTAAGACGTAAAAATTGAATTTAGTGAGAACCCGTTCGTGTGTGCTGTTGAGAAGTGGGGGCCATTAGACCAAAATATTCTGTGCGCGCCTGCACGTGTAACTGTGTTACCCACATGTGCAGAATTGTTTGTTTCTTCGTTTGTCGTTTGGACATTGTTATTGCTAGATTGATCGTTTCTGTGTATTTTGCGTGATTCGTGGTTCTATAACGTGCAATTTCGGTATCATTTTTTTTATCATTGTGTAGAGTGATTAAATTTTTCTGTATAATGAATAGTGTGTTCAGTTCTCCAGCAAAAAGCTGGCGAGATGTGCGTAATGGCTCGCTGGTAGATTCTGAAAATGAATCTGATAGTTTGGATCAGTATCTGTCTGTCGAGCTGTCATCTGCGTCAGATGCGACTATCATATCCGGCTGGCTGAAATTTCGCGATCAAAAACGAGTGAGTACTGTTTTGTTTTCGTCAGTCAACGATTGAATGGATTATTTGTAGGTAATTGGATTATATTATGATAATTTTGGTGTAGGTACGTTAAAAAGTACATAGGACGTTCATTATCAATACATCAGAACCAATTCAAGTCATTAATAGTAGGGGTCTGGTTTGAAGAACAAGAGCCGTGTTTTTTAAAATAGCTGGTTTTTGAAACTACTCCGGTGTGATAAAGTCTGTTTGCCTGTATCTTTTTGCTTCGGTGTTCCTAAGACAAAAACAAATTTTTTTCATTTTTTTTCTAACACTGGTTTTTATTTTCAGTAGAGTAGCTATAAGTTGAGTTTAGTTCATATCATTCATTCATTTGCCATTGACATCTTATGCAATTAAAGATAACGAGAGGAGAGAAATATTTGTTATAGGAAGCTGAAATTTTTATAAGTTGTAGTATGTTAGCATAAAATTCTGTGAAAATTTCAGTCAATTGCACATTTCCACAGAGTATTAAAATATAATAGAGGACTCATGTGAAACAAAAAAGGGCACCACTTTTACAATCAAAATATCCACCATTGCTAAGGTTCCGACAATTCTCAACCTCATTTTTATCTATGAAATTCGTGTTGGTCGTGATTTCTAAATTAACAATAATATTTATTTATTCATTTATTTAATTAAATTATTTGAAAGAAAAAATTCTGATTATATTGTATTGTCCATGAGACCGAATGAAGGGCAAGGAAATTCGAATTCAGTACCGAAGGAGTGGGGACAAATAGCTTCAAGAGCAGTGCCATTTTTATTTGCAGCGTTTAAATGAACGTGCGTCCTCTATTATATTTAATACTCTCTGTGCACATTTCATTTTCGAGATACTGCTGAAATTCCGCCAGACTTCTCAATTAGATTGAATCCTTATCATTTCAATTACTCAATCTGAACAGAATTTCAGCGATATCTCGACAGCTGAAGGTAAGTTTGAGCTGAAAATTTTCAGAGATATCGAGATTATGTTAACTAAGTAAGGAGGTATTTGACAAAAATTTTTCTAAAATTGTACCCTTGGTTTTCAAAGTATCGCTGAGTAAGTCATATTATTTTCATTGGTATTCCATACAATGAAAGTTATTAAGAGAAATTATGAGAAAACTGTTAGTTGTAGAGAGCTGAAATTTTCATAGAATCTTTAACTAACATTCTACATACAATATCTCATAAAATTTAAATTTTAACTCTCTGCAGTTAACATTCTCTCATAGTTCCTCTTGATAACTTTCATTGCATAGAGTGGCAAATAATAGAATTTCAGCAATATTTTGAAAACAAAGCATGAATTTGGCCAAATTCAACATATTACATATCTCAATGTCTCTATTCTCACCCAATTTCTCTTGATAACTTTGGTTATATCCAGAGGCATGCTCACAAATTTGGAGGCCGATGCATTTGAGAAGCCTCTTTAAGACTATAATCTTAATGAAATATTGCAAAAAGTACAAATTTATTTTATTTTTTGGGGGTTCTTTCTGATTACAAGGCTTAATTTTTTCCCTTTGAGGTGGAGGTTGATGCATTATGCATCATTGCATATATGGGAGCACGCCACTGATTGTATTGAAAGGAGTAAGGGATACTTTTTATTCATAGCATGAATATTGACAGATACTGTTCATTCCAATATGGTTAAGGTTAGACTCATTCTTGGTTCGATAGTTTTCATTTTAAATATGATTGGAGCAGTTTTGGAGCCAGGAGCAGTTTGAAAAACCAGGAGCAGGCAAACCAGGTTCTACAAATGAACAATTTTGCCGATCACTAATTGATAAGTTGTTTCAACTTTCCATAAAAAATAATACTTTCAACACCAGCGTTATACACCCAGGTCAACTGTGACATTGCTTTTGTACGAAAACAACAGTAAAAGTTTATAGTAGGCCAAAGCTAATTTTAAGGACGAATGGAAAACCAATACTTCAGTAATTTATTCTTGCATTAGTTTCGATTTAAATTCCATTGTCAGTTGTGATATTCTTTTTAGATGAAAGTGACTGACATGACGTACCTAGCAGAAATTTGTTGATCTTGTAAGTGGGTGGTCAATGAACATGAACAAAAATGTTCGATCAGATATGTGTCATGTTTCTATTATATGGAGAGTATATTATGATGCACAGATGTACTCTTTTTTAGAGTATCTTCTCTCTTTTTGGGTAAAAAAAAAATATATTTCTTTTGGTCCAAAAAAGGCTCTTTAGTTTCCTTTTGTTTTCTTCATACTCTTAGTAAGTATCTGAATTTTCACCAAAAACTATTTTTTTACCTACTTTTTTCTTACTTTTTCTCTTCTGTGACACTAAAAAGTTATTTGATGACCAGTTTTTTCTTTTTCGCCATTGTCAATTTTGTAATTTTTTTCATGTACTCTTTTTCTCTAAAAAAATTCTGTGTAGCCTGGGGTAGATATATGTATTATGGATACCCATGTAAACACAAAAATCCGTGCCTACATTATGAAACTTTAATGAAGTGAACATAATATATCTGTACATCATCAGCGTAAGTCTTTTTGCATCTGTTTTCTTTTTCTAAACTATTTTAGGAATTCACTAGGAAAAAAAGATTGAAATGACTTACCACTGGTTGCATTGACTCAGTAGTGGTAGTAGTGGTACTAGTTGTAATAACAGTAGCAGTAGCGGTAACGGTAGTTTTAGCTATAGTAATAGTAATAGTAGTACTTGTGTAGTTATACATTGTTGTGAATTATTTGCAATAGGTGCATCTCATAATTATATAAAATAAAACACGCTGAAAAAGAATCTGGACAAATCAGGGCTCATAAATTTCTTTAAAATTTTGCTTTTTGGGAGTAAAGTGAACAAAAAATTTCAGAGTGGATTGAGGAAAACAATTTTTTTGACTTTATGACTTGATCTCCTTTTCCCTCCTCTGCTGATGGAAAAAACGAGGTGTGTGGAGGGAGGAAGAAAGCCATTTCATGTTGAAGAGTTATTTACTCTTAGCAAGTGGGTTGTCTTAAGAAAGGTTAAAGCCTTAATGGAGATTTGTAGCTTCCACAAGTGCAAATTTTTAGATTTTTCTTCAAATAAATCCTTCACTTCCATATTGTTTGTTAACTGGAAAACAAATGTGGAATACCTTGTCGTGAGAGATATTCTCACCAGAAGGAAATTCTACAGAATTTAAGCGTGTTCAGCCACTTCGTACATAAGTACAGGTAAGCGAAAACCAGATCAAACACTGACGATTTTAGAGTTGGTTCGGGTGGTTTATATACGGCTTATTTACACACACACAAACACACATACGTAAGATAATACATACGTTGGTGAGAATGGCCAGGTTGCATCATCCCTTATCGAGATAAGAGATGGCTGGCCAGTTCGTGTACGAATTGTGACATCTTCTTATTGTGTCACGATTCAGTACTCGTACATTACCTGTAAGTATATACAGGTAATTACGATCGAACGTAATTTGTGTGTTTAACGTCGCAAGGACGATTATTTGCCTGCCCTTTGGGGCAGCCACTGCCATCGAGGGGTCCGAACCCCTTTACCTCATACCGGTGAGTCTCCACAGCTACTCCCCCCTGTTTTTGCGCTGCAAAAATGATCAAAATTGTGCAAGGCTTGGGGGGATGTGCGGGTTTTTACTTTTGCCTCTGGTTGGCTTGCCATTTTGCCAGGGCGCTACCTACCACAGCCCCGACGCACTCGTAGGATTCCCTATGAGCATGTATCTGGAACAGGTAATTTGCCCGGCTGTCCTCTCCCCTACGCCTCGGTAGTATATTTTTGAGCAGGCGTAGGGATGATGATGGGAGTGAGGGGATAGCGGATGTTTAAACAGTGGCTTCCTTAACATCGGGGAGTTCGAATTTCCCAATATCCAGGTGGCCATCTTTGTTTTTTCATTCGCAGCCCTCTCGGCCGTGAACAAGAATCTCATCAGCTCCCTTTTATCTTCTGGTTTTGGCTCCGGCTTTGGGGGTTCCAGGGTTGGAGTCGATTCCTTCAGCAACCGGGGAGGAGAGATTGTTGGAGGCAGCGAAGATATCATCTCCGCAAGGATGTTGTCTACGGGAGGAGCTGTGTCCATGAGCAGCTCCTCCTCGATCTGGTCCAGCTTTGTCTTCTGCTCGGTCTTCTGCTGAGTTTGTGAGAACTCAGCAGTTTTCCAGGCAGTTTGGGAGGTGGCGGACTTTAGGATGGTGGTTGGCAGCGACATTAGAATGGGTTTTGCAGGAGAAGGAACCAAATATATTGTTTCAGAAAACACATCCAAGATTTATGGCAGTTTTAAAACGGGTAAATCTACTGCAATTTTCGATTTACCATTACAGTTTCGTTTTATTATTCACATTTTCTTATCAGTATGTAGAGGAGATAGCTCTTAAAATTCTCGGCTGTATGCAAGTTTTCCGGTTAAGTTCTGATCGGTTTAAGCAAAGTTATGCCTAAAATAAACTCAGAGAATATATTTTTTGAATTTTATTACAAAGGAATCTCCGCTTGTGATGTCACAACGTTGGGATTATCTTTGTGTTTGACAATAAACGCACGTTGCGATGTTTATTTCTGTATCGCACGTGGATTTTTTACTCCTGTCGTTTTCTTTTTGTTGGCATTCCTCATTTGCTTATCTCCGGAGTTTCTTTTGTCTCACAGAATTCCGTTTTTTGTCGCATATTTTTAGCGGGTTTGAACTTACGTAGCAGATATTACTTTTTTGGGAGTAAATTTTATTTTCTTCGCATTTACCTCTCAGACTTGCGAGAAGAATGGGAATTTTTACATTTTTTATTGCCTAGGGGCCTGCCTATTTTTTGTGGGCATAAGGGGGCCTCCAAATCGAATGTTTTAGTGGTAACATCGTTTGAAAATCTTACAGACTTTTTTGGTGTTTTCTGTTGTGAATTGTTTATTTTACATTTTTCGACAGATTCTTCCGTATTTGTTTGGGAATCTGTCTGGATATTTTCTACATTCTTCTTCTGCAACCTTTTTATTCTTTTATCGTCGCTTACCATGTATGCAGGCATCAATCTGTCGATTGAAATTGTTCGAGGTTTGCCTGCAATGAGTATTACAAAGTTATTCTCATCTCGTGATACTACTTTGTAAGGACTGGCGTATGGTTTTTCCAGCACAGATCTCTTTATATCATGTGACATGATAGAGGCTTTGAGAGCTCTATGCCATCTCTCAATTTTGCCATTGGCTTGAGGATGGTAAGCTGTGGTATGACTGTGTTGAACACCAAGCTTATTTGCTAACTCTTTGAAGAGCGAGCTCTCAAATTGGCGACCTTGGTCCGTAATTATGACTTCCAGTACGTGATACCTCGCAATCCAGGTGTCATATAACCTGGCAGCTACAGTTGGAGCTGTCATCTCATATAGAGGAATTGCTTCTGGTCATCGTGTTGCTCTGTCTATTATTGTTAACAGGTATCTGTGTCCTTGAGATGGTGGCAATGGGCCTACCAAATCCATATGAACCGTTTTAAACCGCTCTGTTTGTTTGAAGGATTTGAGGGGCGAGCGAGTGTGTCTTCCTACTTTGGATTCTTGACAGTTCAGGCAACTGCGAGCCCATTTGTTGCAGTCAGACTTCATTCGTGGCCATACAAACCTTGCCAAAATTAAATTAGCACTACACTTTGGCCCAGCATGTGGCAGATTATGTACACTGTTGAAAGCCAACCTGCGATATTTTACCGGTAGAAATGGCCTATTCTTACCTGTACTGACGTCACATGTTAATAAAACATCAGTACTGGGAATTTTTCATTGTCTCAATTTGAGAGTAGTATCATCATTTGATAACAACTCTTGTAATTATACATCCTTAAGCTGTGCTTTAGCTATTTCAGCATAAGGCCTGTTTGGCTTCTTCATTCCATTTGAGTGGAGTCTTATCTTTCTTTTTACTTGTCTTGATTAATGCAAACAGCTTACTTTGTTTGGCTGCTGCATTCTTCATGCAACGTCTATAGAAGTTCACCATCCCCAATAAATGGCTGAATTCAGCGACATTTGAGTGCTTTGGGAAGTTCAATATTGGTTCTACTTTGGTCTTCAATGGGGATATGCCTTTGGTCGAGACTTTGTAGCCGAGGAAGTCAATTTCAGTCTGTGCATATAAGCTTTTACCTACGTTGATAGTAAGCCCGGCAGTGTGTATACGCTGTATGACGGCTCTTACATTCTCCTCGTGCTGTTGCTCACCGCCTTCAGAGCAAATGCAGATATCATTCAAGTAGGTATATGCAAATGGCAATTCCCTAAACAGTCCATTGATAAATCTTTGGAAAGTTTGTGCTAAGTTGCGAAGTCCAAACGGCATTCGAAGGTATTCAAATAGTCCAAAGGGGGTTATAACCTCTGTCTTTGGTACGTCCTGGTCAGCCATAGGAATTTGGTGGAATGCCCAGTTGATGACAATTTTGGTGAACATAGTTTTACCCTTCATATTCGCATTGAAGTCCATTATATTGGGAACTGGGTAGCGATCAGGAACTGTTATGGTATTTAAGGCTCTGTAGTCTCCAACAATTTGCCACTCTCCTCTTTCTTTTTTGGTCATGCGGATAGGGGAGCTCCATGAGCTTTTTGAGGGACGACATACGTTCTCCTCAATGATGCGATGGAAGTACTCCTGTGCCGCTTTGAGTTTGTCAAGCAGTAACCTTTGTACTCTAGCATGGCAAGGCTGTCCTTTAGTTTCTATATAATGAACCTTATCGTGTTTGTAGGTAGGATGCCTGCGAATTGATGGTTGAGTGACTCCAGGATAGTCAGACAGGATCCGTAAGAGTTGTCCATTGACTTTTGTACAGCTGGATATATTTGTGTCCAGTCTGTAAGCATGCGTTTTGCCATCCACACAATTTTTAGTTTCACTATTGATCAGTTTGCGGTTTTTGAGGTCAATGATCAGGCCATAATGTGCAATTAAATCTGCACCTAGGATCCAGTTTGGAACATCAGCAACTGTGAAGGACCACGTCATATTTTCCTTAAGTCCGATGTCGACTTTGCTGGTCTCAAGTCCGTAAGCTGGAAGGTTTTGACCATTCACAGTACGGAGATAGTATTTTGGAGGAAGTACTTTTTGGTTTTTACTTACTGGCAATATACTCAAGTCTGCACCTGAGTCTATCAAGTACCATCTCCTGTTAGTCCTGTCCTTTATAAACAGGCAGCATGAGTGTTTTTCCGAGGGGTCTTCGGCTGCATAGATGGCCCCTTGTTTTAGTTTGACGCCTCCTTGGTATAGGATTTGCACCTGTTGTTGCATTTGGTGGCCTCTGCGCCAAACCTATTATGAAAGAAACAACTCTTTTCATCCCTATTTCGAGACTGGTTTTTGGGTGACGATGTTCTCAGGGGAGTTGAACTCTTACCCCTGTTGTTGGAACTTGATCTACGGTCTCTGGACCGGGCTTTGCTATTGCCATTGTTGTTGTTGTTGTTGTTGTTGTTGTTTCTTGATTTCAATCGTTGTAGCCAGCTACTATTAGATTTCATTGAGCTTGGCTTTTGTTCCTTTTTACTTCTTCGGTCAACTGGGCTATCTGGGCTCGAAGTTGAGCAAGTTCACCAGTCTTTGCAGATACTGCACTTACCACAGGCTTTGACCTGGTATATTCTAGCGCATTATCTGCTGATTTTGCAAGGAAGTCCAAGTCTGCGGATGTATTTATCACGGTCGAACCTACGGCGGCTAGGCATTGCACAACACTTTGAGGTAGTTGTTTGCAAAATTGATTGCCTATTACAGAAGGGGCTACTATATTATCCATCTTCTGTCTCAATTTTGCCATGAAGATTGAGAGTTTGTTGTCTACCATCTTCATACCACCCATCACATCATCAATAATTTTATTCTTTGTTTTTCCAAATACATTCTTGATCTTCTTGAAGAACCAGGCATATTTATCATCTTCTGTCAAAGGGCATTCCATAATATCCGGAATGTGGCGGATTATCTGTGGGGGCATGCCTCCACAGATGTGGAGATACCGCTGGTTCAGAGTTAGGTTTTCTGTCTTGAACCTGCCTTCTAATAGAGTCAACCACAAGTCTACCTCATTGGGCAGAAATTCCGGGATCTCTATCCTCCATCTATAGAAGTTGGGGTTTTTCCCTGGCTGCAATTGCAAAAGTTGCAAAATCTGAACCCGGACTTCGGGTGTCAGCTGTGGCTGACTACTACCTCCCTGCGGTGGTTGTGGGTTTTTGGTTGGTGGTGAGACCATTGCTGTGTCTTTCTGATGACAAGCGTATTCCACAGAACTACTTCCTTCCTTGCTGGTCGAAAACACTGGCTCCTGTGTTTGTAGGACAGGTGTTTTTGGGTCAGAACTTTGGCTTAAAGTTTGACCACTTCTCAGTGTTTTAACTGCTAACTGTTCTTTATTTATTGCAGTTCCCAGTCGTGCTAATTCTGAGTGATGAGGGCCTTCTTCCTGATTTGTTAAATTCTTGGAATTTAGAGTCAAAGTCGGGGAAGTTTGGGGATGAGTCCAACCTTCTTCCTCCAGGTCTACTGTCTGGTTTCTCCTTGTTTGTATATTTTAAGGAGAGGGGTATAAATTCCCACTTCAGCAGACTCTACTTCGACAACCTAAAAGGTGCCTTCGTCTGCAAAAAAATATTTTTTATTTGCTGAGCAAGCAAGTATCTTGCCAGCTCACCACACCAAATTTTTGTAAAAGCGCAACGCGCCTAAGGACATCTCACGACGTAGCCAAAAATCACATCGAGGTCACCACTGTGGAATACCTTGTTGTGAGAGATATTCTCACCAGAAGGAAATTCTACAGAATTTAAGCGTGTTCAGCCACTTCGTACATAAGTACGGGTAAGCCAGAACCAGACCGAACAATGGGGATTTTAGAGCCAGTTCAGGTGGTTTATATACGGCTTATTTACACGCACACAAACACACGTACGTAAGATAATACGTACGTTGGTGAGAACAGCCAGGTCGCATCATCCACTATTGAGATAAGAGATGGCTGGCCGGTTCGTGTACAAATTGTGACGTCATCTTATTGTGTCACAATTCAGTACCCGTACATTACCTGTAAGTATATACAGGTAATTACAATCGAACGTAATTTGTGTGTTTAACGTCGCAAGGACGATTATTTGCCTGCCCTTTGGGGCGGCAACTGTCATTGAGGGGTCCAAGCCCCTTAACCTCATACCGGTGAGTCCCACAACCAAAAAAAAAGACAGAATTTTTTTTTAAATGCTCTGTCTCTCTTTCTCATATGGTTCTCTTTTTTGTTGGGTTTTCTCTTAGGAGTATTTCAAGTCTCAAATAAAATTGTTACTTGGAGGGGGAGCCTGCAGGTGATAACTAGTGGTTGTTAATTTGTTATAGTTGGTGCCAAATAAGTTGAGCTTCGAAGAAGATAGGCAATATGACATACAGTTGTTTAATAGTCATTGATGACTAATGAATGTTGAATGAAGTTGAAATATTAACCTAAGTTTACCCTGATCAAAACAAATGATTTATTTCAATGTCGGGGTAAATAATTGAAACACAATAGATTGTTATCAATAATTTCACATTGTTATCAAATTAAACCTGCATTAATCTATCAAAATAATTTAGGTAATTTTTCTCCAACAATTTATTGGTGTTAATTTTCTCAATACATGTGAAACAACTAACTCATTCTGAAAAATGTTGGCAATTTACCTGGGTTAAACAACCAGTTATTCTAAACACATCCCTAGAATGGCATTCTTCTTCTGATCATTTAGTATTGGATACCCAGTTGAATACAAAAATCTGTGCTAACATTATTGTTCTGAAACCCACAAATGGGCATAGATTTCACTTGATTTTCATTGGGTTCATAGCAACATCTTAGATTGCTTTAGATTCATAGGACCAACATACTGAAAGCAAACAAAAAATTATTTACTGCGCATGTGCAGAAAATCTATGCCTATTTGAAGGTCTTGTAATCATGGCACTTTTGATTAACATTGTTGAGATAGAGCTACTGGGTATCCAGTATAAATGATGGAAGTATTTTTCTCTTTGATTATATAGGGGGTGTATGGATACCCAGGTAAATATAAAAATACATATTAACATTATTATTTTTAAAACCATAAGTGGACATAAATTTTTATTGATTTCCCTGGATTCACATTAAAGTTTTAGATAACTTTAGGCTTACATGACAAGTGGACTGAAAATAGATGAAAAAAGATGTAATGCTCATGTGTAGAAAATCTATGCCCATTCACAGATAAGATAGTTGTGTTTCTTGGTGAGCAGATGTACTTTTTATGACTCGGTGTAAATCCAGGGGTCAGAATTGATTTTAAGTGAAAGATTGATTACTGGAATTTTTTTCATTTTGTGAAGCTGCATTTACATCAAATAAACAAGCAAACAAAGAATGTTTTTTTTTTTTTTTGCTCATTTGGTATAAATAACCAACAAACAATCCAATAAAAACAAACAAAATTGACTACCTAATCAAACATCAACAAACATCCTGTAACTTTGTGATCAGTGATGGAGATGACACAGCTTAGATAGTACTATGACTATGTGTACTTCTTTCTTAAGATTCTACTAGTGGAAAAAGATTCATGTGCAATTGTTTGTAAATTCTGATGTACAAAATACCTCACTCCCAAAAATCTGATTAGTTAATTTATTTTTCAAGCATTTGTTGAGCAAATTCTTAAATGCTTGAGTATTTAAAAAAAAGCAAATTCTCTTTACCATCGCTACATAATATTGTTATATTTGTGGAATTAGCCTCTTGTTGTTGGTTGGTGTAAGTTGGTGTAGTCCTATCAAATAGAGCTCTTATCTATGAGTAAAGAAATATGGAATTCCATAGAAAAAGGTCACAAACTGGTTGAAATACATTTTGATTGTGTCATAGATTAACATAATTTGGACGTTTGCATTACATGTAAAAAATAACTTGGCCCAACAAAAAGTCTATTTTATGAAATATAAAAAAGAAAGTAATAGATGTGTTTTCAGTTCACTGTAAGTAGGTGGTAAAAAGATATTTAAATCAGAGTTGACATTAGTTTATCTAGCGCTTGCCAGTTATGTTCTTTTTTTCCCTTCAAACTTGACA
The DNA here is from genome assembly GCA_011428145.1 of Ericerus pela. NCBI lineage: Eukaryota > Metazoa > Arthropoda > Insecta > Hemiptera > Coccidae > Ericerus > Ericerus pela. Next base: position 1,952,326 of record WOFM01000448.1, read on the forward strand.
CAAAATTTGATACTTTTCATATACCTCTCCATGTACTTCACATAAGGATATTTCTTTCAAACATCTAATAAGAAATTCTTCTCTAGATATTCCCAAAGGTGTACTGTTAACGTCGTATTATAACAGTTTTTGTCGTGCTTTTCTTTTCCTCTGTACCTAAATTTGAACAGAATCTCGGTAGCATATATTTTTCCTCTTCTCTTTCTCTCTTATTTTCTCTCCTGCTGTTCCTTCTTCATCTCCCTGTTAGTACTCTGACAATATTCCGCAAAAAAACTGGCATTATTTTCATTTTACGATAATATATACCATTTTGCGGTAAATGCTTGTTCCGCAGACAATTTTTGATAAATTTTTTTCCATTCAAGGATTGTTGTATCGTTGAAGTTCATATAGGACATATATGTTCTTATTAAGACGCTAGCGAGATGTTTTTATGGTTATTTCAATAATTTTTCGTAATTGTTTTCGTTGTTGCACAAAAACTGGAAAATTTTGTATCCATTGTTTAATAGAAGTTAGTGGTATAATAAAATTCCCTAATTTCTATCAACCATCTTATGGATGTGAGAAAATGATGGATTTTATTTTATTTTATTTTTTGATGACTTTCTTTTTAATCATGAAAGTTGAGTTTGTTGGTGGTAGTTTGTAGATTCGTGATCACAGTCACATTATTTCAAAACACTTACTGTAGATAGCTTAAGCAGTCTGTATGGGAAGGAGTGTTCTGTGATTGGAAATGGCTTCCTAAACTAGGTACACGATTAGCCTAGATTTACACAGGAACGGAATCACGGAATCGAGCATCTTTTGCCAATTACTATTTAAAAGGCATTCGAGATTTCATGACAATAAACATTCTTTAATTTCAAATCACTTTGTTAATTCCCCCAGCTTGAACGTGAGGCTGGGCTTGTGCTTACAAATCTATATTAAGTTACCTCTATAACGTGTAACATGCTGCGATACCATATAATGATTCGCAACTGTTTTTTTTTTGGACTTTTTTCATAGGTAATTAAAAAGCTCTGGAAAAACTAATATTGTAAAACCGATATTTGGCAAATTAATTTTATTCAGACACTGAGAAAACAAAATTAGCCAATTAGACATTTTCCATTCGTACTCAGCTACAGTATTTGAAGCCGTCTCTTCCTTCCTCATTTAAAAAAGTTTCTACGTATTCACCTGCCCCCGAAATGTTTTTAACTCTCGCCTAAATTATTTTCTGCATACTAGCTCATGCAATCTGTTATAATTTAATTTTTAAAAAGCTTTACATATTGATGCCAAGTGCTCAAAACTACGTTAGTTTTTCTAATTCCTATTTTGTTGTTGAGAATTCGGTACAACCTTTTTTAATGCCACAATATTTCATTACCGTTTCAGTGGGTTAGCTAAACAAAGTATAAATTCATTCGTCCTTCTTTTTTTCTGAATTAAATTTTTCGCAACTAGTATCTCGTTGTTTCGCACGTTTTTCATCCCATTTTACTCTACAATAAAATATTACTACTATGTATGAAATTACAAGTTGTCGGTGAACATGAAAACGTCGTTTATTTTGCACGATGTTGCTTTTTTGTTACGTTTTCTGGTTTTCTACCCCTCCTCATCGTTCTAAATCGAATTCTCAGCGCCGTATCTCACGTTTTTTGTGGCAGATCCCCCATCTATGGGGTGAAAATTACAAATATGACGGATATGTACCGTCAACCGAGATATTTTGTCAAAATGTTAAGTACAACAACATCTATGTTGGAGAATATCATTCGTCTCTTCTTCTCGAGATTTCCTTCTTATTTATTTGTTTAATATTTTTCTATGCTGATGAATTCAAATAGAATTCTTTAAAAAATCATATTCTCTCCCTACTTAGATGGGTATGTAATAATTATTTTTCAAGTTTTCTTTGTTTAATGCATATTGAATGTTATGTAAAAAATCACATGCGGGATAACTATGTGGTGTATTAATAAATGGCCATTTATGACTAAGATAGTATATTTTGTAATGAGTGCGTAAGGTAAAATAGCCTACTAGCACTTGTTAAACACTATACTTTTTGCAACTAATGCAAAAAAAAAAACATTGCAACAACTCCCCCTCCAGAAAAAAAAAAATTTGCAAAAACAAAATTCTATAAAATGATATGTAAAGATATATAAGATAAATAAGCCATTCAGTTTCAGTTTCACCCTGTCTGTATTACAAAATAAATTAAGATGTGTACTGCTGAGACAACTTAGTACTACTGATATACGAGTTTAAAGAACGTGAAAAACATACCAAAAACGAAAGCGTGAAAAGTTGAATATTCTGCATTTTTCCCAACAGCAAATTCTATGTCCTTAAAGGATGGCAATTCAGCTGAAAAATCACGAAAAATAAAAATTTGAAATACTATACATGTTTCCTCTTAGGCGATTCATTTTATTCATCTTTTTGGAAAAATTACCATTCGTAAAAAAATTTTTTTCAAGAAAATGGTGGAAATTTCATTTTGGGATAATGATCATTCAACAGAGAAGTTTTTAACAAAAATGGCCATCTGAGGAATAAAATTTGGGAAAATGACTGGGAATCGAGTAAAAGAATACGTAATACAGTCCGCGCAAAATATAACTTTTTATCTTATAAGCATAACACGATCTACACCGTACGCAAGAACCTTACAATCTTTAATTAAAAATTCTATCATAGTGGGGGCTTTACTTTCAGATTTATTGTTTCATATTAGTTCTTGTTCTAGTAGAAAATGTTGCTGATCTTTCTGACTGCCATTTTGGCAGATGTCCTGCGTGGTTGGCTGCGTGACCACAAAGCCCCAACAACTTTGGAGATGTATGTAATGGTGAGGGTACTATTGCAAGTGTGACCCAAGACTTTCTTTGTCTATCATTGCCGAACTACTAAACCAATGTTTAGAAATACCTACGTACCGAATTTCAGCTCTGTCGAATAATTGCACATTAAACTTCTTTAATGGAACTCACATTGGCTCCATGCGGTTGAACTCGACCGATTGTTATCAAAATAAATCAATTCATCTTCCTAATTTTGTCTTCCAAAGATCTACCTCTTTCCTTTACCCTAGTGGAAAATTTCAGAAAAATGGGCCTGTGAGCTAATACGAAAAATATGTGATGTAAGAAAAGTATCCTTTTCCTCCAAAATGGTTGTAAAACGAGGGTCCTTCCTCACAAAACATTATTCTTTGGCGGGGTTTGTTTTACTAGATAAGTATTAGTTACTTTCTTCTAACACTCATACAAAATGTTTCATTTTTGAAAGTCTCCGGAAAAAAGTTAATCAGCAGAATACAATTTTGATTGGGGAAAATGTTAGTACTGACTGAGGCGAAAAATAAGACATGTATTACTGTGTTTTACCTATCCTCCGAACTGAAGGAGCTAGTAAACATAAAAAAGGCTGAATTATCAATTTTCTGAATTTTCATTGTTTACCAGTTCCATTAATTTTGCGAAGGCTGGTATAAGTGCTTTCAGTTATTGTTGGCAAAAGCCATCCAAGCCTACATGCTTTCCTAGTACAAGAAAACCCGTTCTCGTATATGGGTACGTGTATGAGGTGTCGTGTGTTTATATTCTAATTTTTAATGTGGAACACATTTTTATTTTCACTAAGGGGGTAAAAACAAGTGTGAAGGCGGCTGGTACTGTGCAAACCTAGATGCGAATTTCAGTGCGAATTTTGGTGCGAAGGAAAGAAGAAAGAGAGATGAAAAAATGTGTCTGCGTTAGTTGGTGTGTGATTGTGTGCCTGTGCTTGGTCCAAAAGAATTTATTTTAAGATTTTATTAAGTAATTCTCTAATATATCATTGGAAATTTTTTTTGAGGCGGTGAATGAAAGTGTTAACGATGTGCGAGATATGAAATGGTGTAAGAGTTACACAACCTGATCGAGTAGTATCGGTGTTCCAGTGCAGTGTCATTATAATTTTCAAAAATTTACTTTTTCCAATGGAGCTGGTGTTGCGTTTGGCATCTATCAAAAATGTGTTCCACATTAAATGTTTCAGTTCACCCCGGCTGGTACTGAAGCACTTTTTTTTTTGTTTGTGGATAATGTTATATTATTGATTTCAGTTTAATTTGTGTTGAATTGCTGGTTGTGATTTTGTTTGAATATTTTATAAATTTCTTTTTGCCTGATTCGTTTTAGTCATTTCTTCATGCTTTAATTACCTATATATAATTCATTTAACGGAGCTTATTTGTTTCCAATTAACAGCCAAGTTTTGATTTTTAGAAAATGCTGTTCCAAGAAGGAAGAGTACTTGTGTATTATAAAAGTCTAGAGACTCGAGTATTTTCTAAGTACATTCAAATCATTCCCGAATAAAATATTAATCTCGTACGTTTCAACCAGTATCGGTTTTCTTTCGGCTCAAGTAGTTTACTCCCATCGCATGGCGTGTGTGCAGTTTGGTGGGCGAAAGAAAAAATTCGATTTTCTCTCTCGGTGTGCGTAATATAGTTTTTCTCGTTGTTCTAAAGACTTGAATGTTTCGTAAGAGGAGAGAGTTAGGTTAATGTATATATAAAGTGAACACTTAAACCTCGTGAAAAATCTATTGTCGGATGAAATGAAAGGTACCTAGAAGGGTCTTTTTTTTCTTTCCACTTTTTCATTCTATAGGCCTTATTGATCGCCGTTACAAATTTCCACTCTGGTCTTAATAATGAGGAATTTGAAGCCGAAAAAGGCCCACCACTTGCAACGCGAAAAACTAATAGTGTTTTACTCTTTTCCCTTGTTTTGCCCCGTTTCTTTTTACTTACGAAATTCTATTTCTGAAATTGGTGATACGATGGCATCCTGAAGTCCGAAGACTTCATGATCAATATGGTTTGGCTAACTTTTTTTCAGGAGAAAACTTCGTACGAATAAACTGTTTTAATACTGTCAAAGTTGCTAAAGTTACCAGTTTGTGGGATATTGGCTTTAGATTTCCGTGCCATGTTTCAAATATTATTATAGGTAGTGGTGACGACTGCTGCATGCTACATGGACACGTTTGAATGATCTACTGAAATACAGATAGGCTATAATGTTGGCATATGTTCTTTCAGATCAGATTACAGTTATTGTGCCACGAAATTGCCGTTCCTGTTCGGTAGGTCTTTGATGAAAATTTACATATTAGCCTGTCATTTTTTTTTAAATTTTGATTTTTTTGTTTTGTTTGTTTCAGTGGAAACTGAGGTGGGGAGTGGTCACAAAGTTATCGCCAGCTGCAGGTAAGAATTGAAATTATTTTTAGGGAATAGAACATTCTTCGGTACGACCGGATAGGCTCTTTTTGCGGAATATTGTAACTTGAGTTGGTTTATTTGGTTGTGAGGGAAGAGCTCTAGATGTTATAAGTCTTCATAATTTTCTCATTTTTCAGCGCAAAACTCATCCCTGATTGATCATATATTTTCGTTTCTTTCTTGTTACACATATTTTTTTAAACCGGATTATGAGGTACTTTGTTTCAATTATGCATTATTTTAATTATAATTAATCACGTAAAATGATTTTAATCCTATAATGCTCGTCTGTAGTGTCAAATTGATCCGATTTCGAAGTCTGTTTTTTCATTATTTCACGACTTCGAGTTTCTATCACTTTTGATAAGATGTTACTTATGTTCTTAAAGGTTTTTTGTTTTTTTTTGTTTTTTGTTTTTTGTTTTTTGTTTTCTGTTCTAAAGAACTGATTTTAAAATGAACGTAGTTTAAAATAGTAGGTACTATCGAAAATTACATAGGTTTTGATACCAATGTGGGAACCCTTTCACCTGAATTGAAGTTTAACTTTTTTGATGGATGGAAAACCCTACAGAGCGCAAAAAAATTGATTTTCATACACAATGAAGAAAGTACGATAAAAAATTTTAAAGCCACCCATTAAAATCATCTCCACAAGAAGACGTGGAGCATGAAATTTCTGATTTTAAACTGTGCTATCCTTTTTTTTTTACTGCTTCCTAAAAATTGGCAGAAAGCTAATTTTGACAAAACTCTGTGTACCTTATTAACTGTCCATGAGAGCTGTTGAAGTCAATTTAGCTTCAGTCTTCTTCTAGTTGAAAAAAATCTTATAATTAGGACATTGTGGGAAAACATGAGAACAGAAAAAAAGTGGTTCAATTTGATGATTATAGGTTTCAACATTTAATTTCACTTAAGGAAAACTACATTAAAAATTGAAATGAATTGTGCTACGGAATTTGAATGAGTGCTGTTTTTGAGACGGAATGGCTCTGTTCTTGCATTCCGTGATCATATATTATATCCTACGAGAAATAGGATTATTTGACTTATACTACATCAAGTATGTTGGAAACAAAATTAAAAAAGAAAAAGACTGATACAAAACATTCAGTCATCAAAACGCTGACTATAAAATTCATCTAAAACTCTGTTGTAACCTGTTTTTACTGTTCCCCTTATTATGCATACAATAAGTGAATTTTTTACAATTCTACTGGGTTTTTCTGGCCCTCAAGTAAGTTAATCAATAATGATACACTGAATCGCATTTTGCGATGACTTAAATTTGACTTGTCAATCTAAGTTTATGCAAAATCTCTCTGAGTGACCGCCATATTGCATCAGTGGACAGTACATTGAGAAAAGAAATAATAAGTTAGGTTAAAAACGAGTTTTTAAAAAATACGCTTTTATGATTTGAAGAAGAAAATAACGGCGAAAGAGAAAATAAAATTTCTCACTTTTTTTCGAGATAGAAAAAAACTAAAATTGAAAAAACAACTGATAAAAACGGACATGTGTATATGTGTGCCTGTCTCGCAACGCGTGAAAGCAGCGCTGAAGTTGGTCATCCGGTGTACTTCAACAAATTGAGTGAGTAGAATAAAAGCGTATAAAAAATATATCAAGGTTTGCATTGTAACTTGCTGATATGAAACCAATTACACTTTCGTGTATAAGTGATTGCATACCTAAAAGTTGTAAGGCAAAATGACAAAAACAGGTATATCACTTTCTCGTTTCGTCTATTTAGCCAAGATGTGGGTTATAATTTTTAATTGATGATAGTGCGAAAAAGGCTGTTTTTATTACCGACTGCGTATGCAGGAGTTTATATGTTTGGTATGTCTATCCCCGGAACGAACGGAATTTCGTTAGCTCAGAATATGTTTCTTCTCTCATAGATTTTAATGAAAGTAGGTTCAAAATGTTCCTGACCATCCACAGAACGTCCTAGGCTATTCACATTTGAAAATTAAAAAATTAAAAGGGTGTAATTGAAGAAAATGAGAATTTAAAGCTTGAAAAAATTATTATCATAAATTTGGGAATATCCACCAATAAGAGCTACTCATTCAGATTAACCCAGTCGGTTTTTAATTTTGGTTTATTTTTAAATGAAATTGAGGGAATTTTTTTTGTTTTTCTGAATTTTCAAACTTTCATAACTTCTTCAATTTTAAGGATAGGCTACACCGTATGTGGAGAGGAAGTTTTTTGGCTCTCTTGACGATTTTTATAAAAACCCTTCAGTTGGTAAAAAATTTTGGGACATTCAAAAATTTTTTTTGGTAATTTTAATGCTATTTAGCTTCTACAATTTTGAATTTAGACTATTTGTTGTATAATAACATTTTCATATTTTCTCAGTTTATTTTCTTAGAAATTCTTCCGAAATAGTTGAGATTTCACGATGATTAAGAATTTTAAAATGCGAACCACCGTTTGACAGAAATTTGATTTTGTATTTTATCTCACTCCGTACCAATTGTGGGGTGCGGAAAAGAGATTAAAATCGTAAAAATAAATAAATTATATTACCTCAGTCTTGTAAATTATGATTTCAAGTTCAGTCCTGGCCCAAAAGGGAGGTGCACAAACAGAAAAAATAAATAAATTTCCACGCATGATAGAAAATGAACACTTGGGGGAGGAATTAATATCGAATTCTGGATGTCTTTCGAATATTAAATCTTCATTTTAAAAAAGGGTGTCTTTGTGACAGATTACGAAAATGGTGAGGCGCCATTTGATCGCGGTTTTTCGTGATTTTTCTTCCCCTCTTTTTTCTCATTTTCATTACCCCTTTCGGACGCGAGAACAGTGTTGGATATTTAATGCTTTTTTTGTATTTTCTTTGGCCGTCAGAATGTTAAAGTTTCACGTGATTCTTCATTTATATGTTCATTTATCCTTGAGAAACCTTAAAGAGATTAATTTCTGAGAGGAAATAGTGGCATATGATAAAATAATTTTCCTTTTCCCCCATTCTGTTTTCAATTTCGATTTATTCTCATCGGAAAACACGAGGATTTGTTTTTCAAATTTATTTACTGATGATCGTTTGAGGTTCATGAATTGAGCTACATAGTAGCCGCTTTGGGGAGGAGGAAAGAGAGCCGAAGCTCTCCTCTGCGTGAGTAAACATTGCGTGGTAGTGTAAATAGTTGGTAATTGTTACATTATTTTATCGATTTTCCAACTGGTACGTTTCACTGTCAAATGTGATTTTTATTTGTTGATAAGTCTCCTTGTGGAAGTTTTGTTCAGCAAGCATGTCTATAAACTTTAGCAATGAAGAATTTCAACAAAATTTCTCGTGGATTATGAAAGAAATCAGCTTCATTTTTGCATTCAACTAAGCTGTTCAGCAAGTGTGCCATGTTGTGTAGCTGTGTGGTATACTGAAAGGAAGGGTGTAAAACTAAAAATAAAGGGGAAAAAAAGAAAGAATAGAATTGGGATATTGGAATTTTATCATCGTTAAACGTCGGCTGTTCGGTTTTTTCCCTTCTGTTTTTTTATGTTTCAAAATTATATGTTGATGAGACAGTACTCACCGGAGAATGTGATTGACAGCATGACATATTCTTCATCCTTCGTGTGATAGTGAAAATTCGCACCCGTGAGGATTTCTTTCGGGATTTTTGTATTCATTTCGAAAAAAAATATTTGCCTCTGTAAATTTTTAGTAGTTCGTTATACGAGTAGGTATAAGAGGATATAAATGCAATTGTCATTTCGGATTTGCCCTACTTTATGTTGTTTATGTCCGACTATGTTGTACTATACTAGTTGTCAGCTTGATTTTTTTATTTGGGGTGTGTGTGTATGTTCGCTCTTTTAAATTTTAAAGTCAAATAAAGTTCTGCTCTCGTATGTGTAGAATATTGATTGACATTGATGTCGGTTGATAATCGGTGTAAGCAAAGACTCAGTAAGTTTGTTTGTGGAGTGTCGAATCAAAATGACAGATTATTCCTATGCTTTCTTTATATTTGTAATTACTAACTCATTACCGAGTCAGAATGCTTTGTATACTACTTTCCTACAAATTATGTAAAAAAAAAAAGAGCTGCAAAATTTTTAGACACTCTTCAAGTATTTTATATCAGCTAATGTTAGTGGTAATGATTTAAAATTGCTTAAAATTACATAAACCCTTAACAAGACATTCGATGAACAGCTGTATTCAAGAATACGCTGGGCATTGAAAAATATAAAAATCAGTACTTTGCTATCATCGAAATAAGAAAAATCTTAAATATCTTCATGAAATAATTTTATGAAAGGAATTAAAAATTATAATTCAAGAAATTTGTGCAGTCTGCAGTGTCGATTCTATCAAAACTTTTGATGAGAGGTGAAAATAATTTTATTTTTTGTAAGCTGGACATAGCTATCGTGGGCGTAGCCTACGATTCCTCCATGCACCTGGCGGGTGTTTGGAGAACTCCTGTACTGAAGAAATGTAAGTACAGGAGGACTAGGCTGAGGTGGTCGCCAACAGTCGTTGTTGGACATCAGGTGCGAGAAGGTGTGTGACGATGAACTACTTTTATAGTCCTCGGACGTTAAATACATTATTATATATAAGTGCCGAATCCATAGTGGTGTCCTACCATTATATGGTAGCAGAGACAATGGGGTTCCTCGGCTAATCGGATCTTTTTAATAAAAATCCGATTTAAATAAAAACCTCAGAAATTAAAATTCGAACGAATTTTAATCTCTCTCTCAAAAAAAAAAAAAAAAACAGTAAATGAATTAGAAATAATTCGTTTCCAACAGCTACTAAAATCGCTTCCACTCATCAAACGAAGTTTAATTTATTTATTTAATTCACTTTCATGGCACAAAAAAGAATCGAAACTTATAATAATTTCGAATCCCTAATAGGAAAAAGAATTCCCTACGATTCCTCCACACGCCTGGTAGGCATTTGGAGAACTCCTGTACTGAAGAAATGTAGGTACTGGAGGACTGGGCTGAGGTGGTCGCCGACAGTCGTTGTCGGACATCAGGTGTGAGAAGGTGTGTGACGACGAACTACTTTTATAGTCCTCGGACGTTAGATACATTATTATATATAAGTGCCGAATCCATAGTGGTGTCCTACCACTATAATAGCTAGATTATCCAGCTCAACTCCTAATTAGAAACAAATTATAAATGAGTACAGCAGTGTTGTTAATTTTCGAGTCAATGAATATGTTAACAAGGTGCGAAAATGATTCTTTTATGGCTTCGAGGTGTTTCCAGATGTCAAAAATAATAATTTTACATGTAAAAGAGTTGGCTTGTGCAACATAGTATAAATCAACCTGAAATTATAATAATCTGTTTCACGTCACAATAATTCGATTATAATATCAAGTGATCTATTTCGAGAACAAAATTTATGAAAATCAGAAATAATTATAGCCATCAATAAAAATTTATTTTACTCTTACCCGTGAAACAATGTTATAATAATAAGAATTAGAATAAATAGTGGAATAAATGGGAGGATGAAAATAAGTTATTGCATTCAAGGTGTTGAAGATCACAATTTTCGTTTCAGTAATTTCTTTATGAATGTCATCACCTTATTTGAAACTTCCTTGTTCAGTCTATATCTGAGGGCAAGGTAGGCAAGAACTCGAATGAATACATAGAAATTGAAAAGTACAATAAATTGTGGAAGTAGCGATTCATGAAGCATGCCCAAATCACGTAATATCAATTTAGGATCTTTGTACAAACATACGGAGACGTCAGGTGGACAACGCATTTCTGCTCGGTCACTGTACAGTGATATGCAAGTTGCTTCTAATAGGTATCGTACGTAACTTAGAGACATTAACAAACGCATAAACGATTCGATATGCTGGCCAAAACCCATACCATATACTGCCACCACACAAGATGGAACGAGTATCATAGGTGTAAAAATACTACCAGTCTGTAAACAATACAAAAAATATTAGATTTAGGCTTAATAATTTAGTGGTGCCGAATCGGAAAAATCATTGGGAGTGGGGCTGAAGATGAAATTGTGAAAATCTCTTGGTTGACTTTTAACCTCGGTATCAAATTATTAATTATTTAATACAAAACTATGTATATTATGTATATATACTTGAATTTACAAACTTATTGGGGGTGGGGGGTTTCTAAAAAAAGAAAAATGGGAAACCTAACCAATGCTCATCATAAACTTTTTAAAATTCTTGAAAAAAATTATTTATTTTTTTGTTGAAGACTTACCTTTAAAATTATTAAGCTGACTTTAAGCGTAACCAAAAGGTGTATACACGGAAGCCCAGTGAGAGCAAGGCCGGTTTTAAAGAGGATGTGGGGTATAATCCCTCTAGTGTTATTGAAAAAGGTCAATGCAAAACGCAATTATTCGGTTTTCTAAATTTTACGTGTATAAAATGTGTAAAAAATTTTTAATCCCTCTCTGAAAAATTCATGAATATTATAAAATATGATTCGATTTCTCTCCAAGGAGAAATCCTGAAACCGGGACTGACTAGGAGCAACCCCTTCAGAAAAAATTACAGGACCTCGAGCCTCCTCGGAAGTTTTATCTTAGTTTCGCCTTTGGCGTATAATTTAAAGTGCGTAATATTCGTTTGAAAAAATTATGTTCGAAGAAGGAGTAAATATGTGAGTCAGTGTTAGTATTTAGAATTTTCAACCTGAAAAAAAAAGCTCCTGCCTTATTGCTTCCTACATCTGAAGTTTCGTTAAATTATAGCCTTGGTATATTAATAGGGAACTGGATGGTTACTCAACAAAATTGTTAGGTACTCAATGTTTCTTTTCATTATTGGGGAATGAACTGATAAATGACAAGCCTAAAGTTTCCACCTCTACCGACCCCCTTACGTGTCAGCGTGAAATTATGAAAAATATTTCCCAACATACCTAAATTATTGGTCGTCAATATTAATTTAGCCAAATTTTAAAAATAATTTTGCATAAGAATGTTGAAATCTTGAAAAAAGTTATAAACGACCACGACTTGAAGTGTCGCCGTGTCAAACAGATTTGATGTGTTAGATGAACTACATTGTTTTTTCTGCACTTATAGGTGGAAATCAATTTTTTCTCAGTTTCTATGAAGGTGTTTAATTTCTAAGATTCGTTTTTCCATCATAAATGATTGTCGTAGTGTTTACTTACTGCGCTGCTACAAAGGGAACCAACGAGCAATCCAAACCCTTCAGATATGCATGCAGATAAGATTCCTGTCATCCAGAAACTGAAAAACCTCATACCTTCCATTGGTTGATCGGTTAACACGTACACGATGATTTGAAACATTGTGCCAAATAATATCTGAATATAGACAAAAAAACATAGTAGCCTATAATACCTCAACTTAACAATTTTTTGTGGTAGCCATGTACTTACTAGAGGAATCAATGACGATACCAACGTAACCAGGTAGTATGCCTTCAAGCTGTACCAACGATTAAAATATTCTCGTTCTAATAACTTAATCTCTTCCGGCACTGTATTTGGAGAACAAAAAAAAAATCCTCTTTTTATCATCATCCAATTAAAATATTCGGTACTATAATAGACCTCAAAAAATTCTACTCACTTAATAAAACTGGTGCCATTGTAAAGGTGTACATGAAAAATATGAGAACACTAATACAAAACTTAAAGTTATCAAATGGCCTGCTTCCGTCATTGCCAACACCGTAGAAAATGGTCCCTAAAAGTAGTGCACTCAGGAGATGGTGTAAAAACTGAATCCATAAACTTAGCTGAAATTTAGGTAAGCATAGGTATCGAATACCTACCCAATGTTAGTTGGGAAAATTCCAAATAAATTGGATTTAATCGTTTTAAATCTTTTTTTTGTTTTTATATGTATTTTCCTTCTTAATACACTAACCGTATCTCGTCGTTGCATCTTCAGTTTTCTTTTATACAGAATGAGAAACTGTTCTATAAAACTGATTGGAAATCGTAACGGCTCCTTTTCTTCATCTGCCGCGTCTTCTCGAGAAAATACAGCAGGTTTCGCAGTTGAAATGTTTTTGTCTGCTTCAAATTACAGCGTACATGAATTCACAGTTAATATAAATTGAATTTACAGTTGCGTTTTAAATTGTTTCTCAAAAATTGGACATATAGGTACTTGTTTTATGCGTCTTTTGTTCTGTTTCGATCTCTTCACATTTGATTAATTTACCATTTTGAATTTCTTGCGAGAGAGCTTTGATGGTGTCTTCATTCAGAATTTCCAGTACTAAAGATATGTGAAAAGAAACAAAAAATTTATTGATTTATTCAGTAAAAATCGAATAATTACGGAAGGCTATCGTTTTATCTGTTTTATTGTTGGTGTAATTTTGATGAGATCATCAGTGAAAGAGGTAGTTGATTTGAAAATCTGCTCGTCGAATCAAAACATAACAACAGATAGATAGAAGGGGATGATGATTTCACTAATTTCTCTGTCACAAAAGTTTTCCGTCTCATTTTATCTTCTCATTTTCAAAATTTTAATCTATCCTCCTCTTGTTAATTTTAGCTGTTGTCAGTGGCGAAAAATAGAGCGTAAAAATCTCCTTCAATATTTTTTTTTATACCTTCAAAAGATGATCTAAAGTTAGAACGTTGACCATGAATATTTTGTGAAAACTCCTCTGAAAATTGTGCTGGGACTACGCCACTGTTTGTAGTACTGCACCTATTTATTTGTCGGTATTTAATCCACATCAACGGTGGCTTCTATTTGTATTCATTTCAAAATTGAAAATTTTTGCTGATAATTTTCATGGCGGGTCGGAATTTTAACTTTTTCATTGATAAGATTGGATATAAGGCCTGCCTAAAGAAAGGCCACCGAAAATTTTCCCTAAATATTTAATCTTTTGTATCAAATAAATTACCTGTACTTGAATTTAAAAAACGGCCGCAATTGAAGAGCTAATGTGCGGATTTGGCCCATCTTCGAATTTGACCAAGATGTGAACCCTGGGGCGTAAATAGCTCATTGAAAATGGGGTCCTTCCCTTATGACCCCCTATCCCGCTATAATGTAATTTTCACCAAGAAACACACTATTTTTTCACGTCCAACATTTTTTTGGACCTAAGGGGAGTTCTAATCTCTCAGGAGCCCTCTAATATGCGCCCTTAATGTGGACCGAAAGTGATCAGTAAAGAAATACCCCCTTCAGTTTGGTGACTTTTGTTACATACCATGTACTTACTTACCTACTATACTTTTGGACAGGAGGGTATTTCTGAGATCTAGAAACCACGATCGGAAAAACTATAATGAAATTTTCCCGAAATCATGACATGCCATGCACCGCAATGGGTAGATTCTATGAAATCTACCTAAAGAAAGGAAGAGAGAAGTGATGCAGAAGGTAATGAAAAAGTTTTGGTATTCAGAAAATTTTTTATTCAAGAATTTAGTAGGTAATAAAAATGTTTCTCCTTTATCTGTCTACTCTCTTTGCTTGTAAATATTTACATATTTGTTTGATTGCTGGTACTTACTATAGTCAGCAGGATTGTACGTTGATTTACAAACAAAACCGACACTGGAGAGAAATGGTACCAACTGAGTTGGTGTGCCTTGGTAAACGCAATGTCCATTGGCAACAAAGTATACGTGGTCCAATATGTAGAATAGACTTGAACTTGGCTGATGTAACGTGCAAACAACTGTACGACCTTGCCTGGCCAGATCTTTGAGCAATTCTAATACCTGAGCTGTGGTAACTGTATCTAAACCGCTGAAAGGCATGCAAATGAAAATTTTACCCATTTAAGCCGGAGAATGAATTGCGTTCATCGATTCCTATAACATAGAATATTAACGAAGGCTATTCCAACAAAAAAACAAAAGAGAAATGGAAAGAAAGAAACGATGAGAAAAAACGAGTTTTACATAATTCTAAATTTTAAGTTATATTAATCGTAGTCTTCTAATGTAGTAATTTTGTCAAAAAATGGCTCAACTAATTGAACATCCTCTTCATTTTTTCCTCCAGTTTTGCCTAATATGTTGCTATTAATTGAAAAATTTTTCGTCGAATAAAAATTCGAATATGATACATGAAAAACTTGTACATCGAGGAACTCCTTAATGATATGGGAAAAAGGTGATTTAGGTACAGTTTTGTCCTCTCCCTACTAAAAAACAAAGAGAAATAAATATAGATTGACAATTTTTTTTTCTTCTTCTAATGCAGTAAATATTTTTCTAGAGCTCAATTGCACTCTCTAGTTTTGGTTCGGGGTGGGAGGCTGTAGTTACTTTACTTCCTTCGTAATTCGGTTGTGGATATGAAATCCTTTTTATATACAGAAAGCAAACGAGACCAAAGAAATTCGTAGTTAAATGAAATTTTCTTTACCGGCTGTAATAAATCATTGATCTAAATTGGTACTTACGTCGTTGGTTCATCTAAGAACAAAACTGGTGGGTTATTAACCAACTCCATTGCAATCGATGTTCGTTTTCTTTGTCCTCCGGATAGTTCGTTAGTTCTTACATGTTTACATTTTTTTAAACCCATACATACTATGATTTCTTCTACCTGTAAAATGATTCAATCAATACAGAAAAATTTTTAGTGTCAAAATAACGTTCTTAACAAGAAATGAAATCAGGGAGATGTGTAGACATGTCTTTAATGTTTATCGATATCAACAAACTTCGGTAACTCACCAATTTTATCAAGTTTTATAGACACCTAAGGAGGTGTTTATCTTTGAAGTTGTTACGAGTCACATGTTTTAATCGTAATTACGACATTAATTTGTTTCATGAATCATTATTCGTTAATGTTGTTCATGATATTCATTATTAATTTGTACATTAATTGATTTCTATTGAAATTTCTGCTCAAGTACTGTATTAAAGTATTTTTTTTTTATCACCAGTCTGTTGAATTCACTTTTGCGTGTACATTCATAAAATTTATAAAATGTTCGCAAACACTTAAAAGTATTCATAAACTTTGATAAACTTTATAGACATGTTATAAATGCCTCCCTGATGTTTTAAATATTTCGTCAATTTTATGTAAAGAATTTTCTGTTGTATGGATGGAAGCAAGTGAGATACAGGCATGATGTAACCTGTCTTCTTAAAAATTTTGTATAATGTGTTAACAAATTGATTAATTTTTTACAAGCCCACCCAAAAAAAAACAACAAAAAAAAAACAGTTTTTTTGAATAGGTAAATTATTTATCCTCAGGAGTTTGATACTATATTTTATCGTGGCTTATTTACATGCACACATACACACATACATAGTAAATAAGTATGTTTGAGTATAAGGGTGGTTCATCATTTCTTGTAGAAATAAAAAATGGCAGATAGGTTTGTGTACCAGATGGTGACATCATCGTAATTGTTTGATTAGTCACGGTTCAGTTCTTGTACATTACTTGTAAGTACATATAAGTAATTATGATTGAACATCATGCATTTGTTTAACATCATAGAGACAAATATTGGCCAACCTTTCGGCGGCAACTGTCATTTGGGGTCCAAACCCCTTCATCTCATTCGAGTAATGTCCCCACATAGCCTGTCATTCAATTTAAAAAAAAAACTTATCCTAATCTCTTTTTCAGGTGGCAGGGGGCCCAATGTGTGGTTTAATCAAAAAATTTAAATTTAGCGCTTCAAAAAATGTAACTGATGATGTATCACTCAGTTTTTAAGAACCAAATATCCTAATACCTAGCTTATTGAAATTCAGTAACGAAAAAATTTAACTGTAGGGAAACAAAATTTTGTTTTTTAGTAGATTGAATTTAAAAAATCAGGCTTCGTCACAACATCGAATTCAATTTCAAATTGTTATCTATAAATTTTCATCAATTTTGGTTCAGCCATTTAAGAGCCGTGGCGTCATCACAAAGTTGTTGTGTGAGTGAATATATAAAGAAGCTTCGCTTTAATTATTTTGTAGCCTTTTTTAGAAATTTTTCGGTTAATTACTCTTTATTTCCTCCCTATCGTTTTTGTTATCTGCTACTATATGAAATTATGAATAGAAGATTGCATCCATTATTTTTTACATTGGATTTTAGTTGCAGGGGAAGGGATATTCAGAAGAAGACATACATAATTTTCCTCTGGGAAAAATTTTTTTGTTTTATTGAAACAAATGAATTCTCCCTGTGATAAATGTGACATAAAATTAATGATCCTAACTTTCCTAAAAATTTGTACGTAGTTAAAATATACAGGATAGGAGATAAATTTTAAAAATGTTCCATTTTATAACCATTCTCTAAGTACAAAAAGAATGAGCTAAAAAGAGAGAAATGATCGTTTTAATATTTTTCCAGCTAAATCTCCTGGAATTAAGGAAGTTGATGCTCTTTTGAATGTGAAATACAACTCATTATAATAAGTTGAAAAATTTGGAAAAAGGTTAAAGCTACCTATTACAATAAGTAAAAGTCACCAACAGAAATCTTACTGACTGGATTTGATCTTCTTCATTCAATTCTTTTCCAACTTTTAGATGGGAGGCAATCAGCATAGATTCGTAAACAGTTAAGTTTTGTCGAAGTAAATCCTCTTGCATTATGTAACAACTTAATTTGTTGAAATAGTGCAAATTCCGCGGATGATTATTCGTTAAAATTGTTCCACCGACTCCGTTCGTGCTGCAAAACATAGGGAGAACGTGTATTTGGGTTAGAGAATATGCGGAGTCAACATAGATAAAATGATGGCAAATTAAACGGTCTGGTACAAAAGTTGCCAATTATGTTATCTATTTATGACTTCATACGAAAATAGCACAGTGAAATACAGTTATTTCGCCATGTAAACGTTATTTGGAATGATTTTAGATTTATTATTTGTTCGAATAAAAGTATTTTCAAATCGGGCTTATTCTGAAACCGAGAAATTAAGTTTTTCCTCTCTCCTTGATTTCATATTTCTATTTTACCAGATACTATTGGTGCATTCTAATTATGAAAAGTTTAAAGTACTTAGTTTTATTTTCAGGCGTCGATTTCTTCAAATGACCATTAATAATTTACAAAATCTTCGACAGTTATCAAGGTTGTTATCTTTTGAAGCGTAAAGTCTAATAATAATTACATAGCTTATATACCTAACTGTTGTTGAATATATATGCGGTGTACCTCCCTCGAAAAAAAAAAGTTAAATTTTAATTGATAAATAAATTTTTTACCTGGCGGTGGATGTCTTAATTCCCTCTCAAGGGCTTAGATACTTCAATAATAATGGGGGAGTTCACATTCTCTTGACTATACCTTCTCTCGCTACCATACCGCCACCCTCAACAAAGATAGAACTATTTTTTTATGTCAAGCTTTTTTTCGGAGCTAAAGGACGGACCCTCCCATTATTTACGCCCTTGTTTCTTCTAATTCTTTAAACTCCTTGTATAATATGCGTGCCGGGAATCCCTACTTACACATATCCAATTAAAATATTCATCAAGGTAGTTTTTCCAGCACCAGATGGACCCATAATCGCTGATAATTTTCCACTTTCGAAATTACCGCTGATACTTTTCAAAATGTTCTGCGACTCTGAAAGATAAGAAAAAATAAACAAAGAAGAATAAGTAAGTTACGTTAATTTTATTTATTTGTACTGGAATGCTTCGCATAATAATATGCTCCGATGTACTGTGACGTCCAAAAATGAACGTACATCCCGAGTATAGGGAATGATATCACGATTCGAAGTATATCAATAAGTTTCGATTGATCGTAGAGTCGAAACCAAAAACCAGCTCAAACAGTTAGGCAACCAGCCTATCAGCGATAGCTCCCAAGGCCTACGAAGTATATCGGGCGAATTTATATAAGTGGAAATAAATAAGTTGGCCGACCCATTATTACAGTTTACACTTTATTACATCAAAAAGGTTACTTACAAGTATGGTAACTAATGTCAGATCGTGCAGGTTATACATCACATCGCCTTATGGTTCTCAAAGTTTGGTGAACCATCAAATCTCGAGCGGATATTCGTCTTGAATTCGAAGGAATAATATTGCGAGTTATTTAAGTCTACTACTGACGTTCACATTCAAAAGTATCGGTGAAAACAATTTAAATGGTGACTTGATGTCGTATAAATGAGCTGTATTTTGTCGTGAATAATGTTTCGTATTCACGACGAATGAAAAACTATCACGTCTAAAACGAGACTGACTGTTCACTCTTAGGCCAAAAACGTGAACAGTCAAGAGAGATAAGATTTGGTTCACCGATGATCGATACTGTAATTCTACATGTCACCATATCGTTAAATAATAGCCGATCAACCTGTCTTCGATATTTTATAGATTTGGGGAATTCATTTCCATTGGGGAATCGGTGTATTTTCCGTTTATCTTATCGTTATTATAAACTTAGAGTTCGAGAGCCGTTCCCTATCGTAACAATAGTACAAGTCGATGGTGACGTGATGAGAAGGCTACGGGTAATCAGATGTCACAGTACACAGTCGACACTAATCCTGAGTTAAATATTCATTAACGCCAGGGTCAGTTTCAAACTTGCAGCAAAACTATATTTTTCAAATTCTCAGCTAAACTAAGTTTTTTTCATAGCTTTGCTGTAGTTTGTCACCCGGAAGATACAGTTCTTAGCTGAAACCATTTAAAAAAAGGCCCCAGTATCAGTGACTACCACAGACTGAACGTTTTACAGTTTTTGCAATCAGAGGATGCGGTAAAAAAAATTTTTTTTTAAATTAATGGGACAGAAAAAAAACTGAAGCTGAATCATGTATTACGTCAATGAATGTTAAACATGGAGTGTACCTCGTAAGAGATGAAGAAAAAAAGAAACTGGTTGTCCCAAAAACGCTAACCAACAATGTACTCTGGTATCTGTCACACCTAAAATTAACCTCGTGTTAGTAGATTTAGTTTTTTCTAGGCTAACGTAAAAGCTACAACTATATAGGTAGGTACCGTGGTGTTGGCGTACATCTGATACTTGTACAACAAGAAGAAAGTGAAAATAAAGATCTGGTAAAGCCTAGCAAAATAAACTCTCATGTAGTATCGGATAGGGGCTATAATTAAACATTATTTTTCAATCTTTTTATTATTACTTTTTCTCCACACTTACTGGAACCAGTTTTTGTGGTATAAACCAAGTCGTGAAATTCTATATCCACAGCCATTTTTCTAACCCTATGTGCGATGGTTTTAAATTTTTCCTCAATTGCAGTTTGTACAATCGGTGTCTTGTGCGATCTGCGAATTTCTTTGGGTCTCATTTCCTTGATATTATGATCACCTTCTTTGTCTGGTATTTTTATCACATTCGCCTTTGATTTTAGATCTTCTGGAGAAAATGCAATGCTGCTACCTTGCCAGACTGGACAACCATCTATCAAAGCTAAGACACATGTCCCGTTTGTTAGCAATGGTGGATTCAATCCCTGAGTGACTCCATCATTGCAGTCCATTTTTGCGATTTCATTATACCGCACTAATGTGATTAATTAAATCCAAACAGAAAGTGAAAAAAAAAGAACTATTTTGGCTACTCTTTGAAAAATGATACCAGCGTTTGGTGTGTTCGTTTTTTTGTTTTTTGGCCACTCAAAAATTATTTACTACGGCACGAACGATATCGAAAAAAAACATCAACTTCATATTAACGTAGGCTTTAGTAGAAGAATTTATAACACTATTGACCGAACTACACGAAAAAAAAACACTTTTGATCTGCCTCTGCCTCCACCAGAATTGAACAAAACTTTCACATAATTCCAGAGGTGATTCTTTCTGAATACGAATGTACCAAGCAAGTTTATTTTGAACACCTGTAAAGAAAGAAAAAACGAAAAAAATAAAATAAAATAAAATCAATTTGTACGTCATATTTGAAATGTCTCTTCGATTCTGCTAATCTAATCTCACAAAACGCCCGCAGGAAATTTTAATGCAGTTTGCACAAGTTTTTAGGTCACTCCACGAGCAATGTATTTACCTGCGGAACGTTCGTGTAGAACAACAGGAGGAGTAACATTACGCATTGTGATCTCAAAAAAGGGGATTGGGATAAATTTTTCGTTTTATTAAGCTATAATCATTGTCTATGTTTTCTGAGTCACTAGTTTAAATGTCAGATTATTTACTGTCCACTTTTGTACTGAATCACTCCTTGGGCATCTCGTGTCTCCTAAAACGGGAAGAAAGAAAACAACAAAAAAACCGACTACGTTAATGTAAGTAGCTCTTATTGGTGGATATGCCCAAATTTATCACATTAATTTCTAATTTGAGCCTATTTTCATTAAAATCTATAAAGTAAGGCATTCGTTTTGAGCGAACGAAATTTCGTTAGTTCCAGAGATGAACATACCAAACATATAACCTTCTCCGTAGACAATCGGTAAAAATATTTAAATAAAAAAACACTTAGGTAGGTAGTTTAATATTACGAAAAGTTGTAAGAAATTAATTTTCATGGAAATAAAAAAACAAAAAGTATTACTTAGTCTAATAAATTCTGGAACAAATATACATGTACATTAGGAAGGTAATGTTAGATACCGCTTTCCTATTCCTCTGTATGCAAACCGCCACCCAGGTTCTAAATTCGACTTTTTTCCCAGTCTGCCACCAAACGAGGTATTAAGTTAGGGGTGAGGATGATGGAAATTACCCGTTTCATGAGAAGAGAAAGCGATTGAGACCATTTTCCAACTTTGACCTAATTTTGTTAATGTATGTATGTATACTATATTATTACGTATATAGATATGTATGCACGTATGTTTGTATCCCCAAAATTTTCCGTTCACGGTTTTGAGAAAACTATTGAACGGATAGATCTAAAATTTTTATGAGAGATGGTTCTCATATAGGAGCTTTCATAATGGATTATTCTTACGTTGTTGGAAGTCTGATAGAAGTTTGGTGTTTATTTGTTAAGTAGTTTTCGAGAAAACTAGATATGAAAAATTGTTGGAAAAAATGTTGTGTTCACGGTTTTGAGAAAACTACCGAATAGTTGGGTTGAAATTTTTAAGGAAGATAGTTATCATGTAGAAGCAGAACGTTGTTTTCCATCTACATATTTACCTGTAAAATTTTTTACAGCTAAGTTAAAGAGAGGAGGAAAAAATTTTAAGGAAAAATTGAAGGTTGGCTCCTCAATAATAAATCATAAAAATTGCTCCACTATCATATCCTGTGTTTCCCTTGGGGAGCTACAATGTATGACTATTTTTAATTTTTTAAATTTTCCTCAATAGTCATATCATCTATAATGAAAGTATGCTAGTAGAAAGTTAATGTGAATAAAATTTAAAACAAAAATTCGACAAAATTTTTATTATTATCGGACACATATACCTATCGACAGAGTGGTAAAGAGGGATTTTTTTTTCAAAATCCTAATAATCTGCATTATTTTTTATTAAAAAGCTGAAAATGAAAATAAAAGACGTTAATATTGCTAGAGGAATTAGCTTACTGTTATTTCGCACCAGTATGTAGTTTGTAATTCTGTTTACCATATTTTGTATCCGTGTATACATGGTGTCCCTAGATATGGAAATGTAGCATCAGAAAAGTACCTATCTAATGAAAAATATTATACATTCATTTTTAGTTTCACAATAAGAAAATAATACAGATAATTATGATTTTGAAAAACATACACAGTACCTACTTTTTTATCACCCTATAACTCAACCCCTATGATAGTTGTGAAAATAACGTGTGGAAATTTTGATATCAAATTGGAAGTACCTTCATACAGACAGTATGTCCTTTAATAGCTGTCTAGGAAAATTGAAAAAATAAAATAGTCGCACATTGTAGTCCATCAATATGGAAGCACAGGTTATGGGTAGTAGAAGCATTTTTATCACTTAGTGTGAAACTCACCTAAACATAGTTCAGTCATGAAACCTTAGGTAACTACAGTAAAACCATACATTCTCGCTTAAGATGTTTTCTCGCATAATATTTTTTCCCTGATCCCTTGATTTGCTATACCAAACCTGTATCATAATTCCAGGGCAAGACGTTGCTGGGTGTTGATAAGACGTTTCCCTGTATAATACGTTTTTTTAGGTTGGTCTGGCTAGGTTTTTCCAAGAATTTAAATCACACTTTTCTAAATTCAGCTCTAGTTTTTAAACTTTCTGAAACTTCAGTTTCTTTGGGTACATTGTACAGACCTAATTATTATTTTTCCCCCTCTCATTTTTGTAACCGACTTCGAGAAAAAAAGAAGATTATCAATTCGATCCTTGTATGTGTTTTTTTTTTATGTTTGTTCCAGCCTAAATGTTGCTGAAGAAATTTTAAAACCATTATTTTTCACTTTTTAGTGCATTTTTATTGCTTTGTTTTTTGAAGCCGGTTCTATTTTTTGAGAAAAAAAATTTTCCCTATTCAAAAATAATTGTTTTTTATTTTATTTTATTTTTTATTAAATTTTGGTTTTTTTTTTTTATTTTCCGTGTATTACGTTTTCCCGTTTAATACGTTTTTTCACCTTGGTCCCTTGAAAGACATATTAATGGGGTTTTACGGTATTCATTGTATTTCAACAAAGTACATATACCTACAGCAGAAGTTATATTGATTACAAAAAAATATTACTTGATTTCGAGTAACAGGTTGCCCAGTGTAATAAAATACGCAACGGAACAAGTTTTATGCCCTTTTACCGGTTTACGTAGGATACCGTGATTTACGTAACATAATAAGACCAAGTCCAAAAAAAATTTAGTAGGAACCAATTACGAATATTTTTTTTGTCTGTAAATGTGATCTGTTTATTATTGTTTCTTATTCGAATGCAAGAATGGAACTGGAATGAAAGAAGTAGAGAGGAAGGGTTTTATTCGTAATGTGACAAAAATCGTTCGTAAACATACAAAATTTGTATATAAAATGAAAATCAAATTGGTAGCCTATGTCAGTTAAGCGAAATGTAGTTTATAATGAGAATTAAGTGCTTAAAAATGTATTTCTTAATGGCGTAGCGAAATCAAAATTCTTGAGAGAATTTTCAACTAACAATAAGTATACCTACCAAATTTGTAAATGCTCGTTCACATTTACTTCGTTGAGTGAAGGATTTATGAGTTTTTTGGATGTTTTAACATCAACCCCCGGTTCATTATAACTCCGGTATATACAAAGTCTGTCAAGTATTGTTAGTGTAGCAAACAATGCTGTTGAATTATTGACAAAAGTTTATCCTTTTTTGAAAGGATCTAAAAATTAAGACTAACTGTACTCTCAAATTATTTTCATATTTAATGATGAAATTTTTTGTAGAAACGCCTTTGTTATCAATTCAAAGATATGAATATTCTTTAACTGCGGTGGAAGACAAAAATTAAGTTTTAGGACAATGGCAAAGGTATGTTGGAAGATGAATTTTTCGATGAAAATTCAAAATATCTGTTCTATTTTTCAACAATTTTCCAGTGAATTCTGTCTAATTTTATCGCGAAAAATGATAAAAGTGTTAGCAGGACCGAATAATTATTCATTTTTGTCAAAAAGAAACTCAATGATGCCAAGAACTCAAATAAAATTCGTGATGGCAGTCATCTCAAAAACTCTAGAGTTGGGCAATTTTGATGGATAATAAAGGTGATCGATGTTATTTTGTTAACAAAGTTGGTCATATTGGATCGACCATTTTGAATTTTGAAATTCTGATATCAAAATCGCTATAGCGGCCTCAGAAACCCTTGTAGAATTATTTTCGCGGTTTAATTATGCCTAAAATTTAATAATTTCATGTATTTTAAGATTGAAAAAAAAATTGTATCCAAAATTTAGAAATAAGCTTATGAGCGAGTAGATTTTGATTTGAAACTTTTATTTTGAATATTATAAAAGGTTTGAGTGACATACATTACATATATTGATGGAAAATTTCCTGGAAAAAACTCATGTTTTCGATGGAGAATAAAAAATTTATTCTATGTGATATTTCGCGGGTTGTATTTTTTTTTTCTATCGGTACTGAATTCAGTTTAGTGGACTTACAATAAATATTGAAGGTAAGTGAGCTGATTAAAAATGAAAATTTGTTTAACTTGATGATGATGATCCACAGTGAACAGTTGTTTTGAACACTGACACGATTCAAAAAAATGTTTGGATAAACGGAAGACGGAGCGGCCAATTTATATTAAGAAGGAATTTGCATAGAACCAAAAGTTTGTGTAATATTTATAACTGAAAAGCATTTTCGTGTAATATGTGACACTTCAAACGTACACGAGTTAAATTGATAATCATAAACTTATGTCGATTTCGACCGATGTAAAATAAACAACGTGCAACACTTACTCGGACTCGGTGTGTAGGTTAGTTTTTCAAAATAATGTTTGACATTCAAACCGTTGCCACAATACCAATCGACTGTAGCGGCAATTTCACGACTCACGTACTGTAGACCAATCAGCCAGAGTTTGATCAGCTGTAGAAGACCTACAAATGAAAATATGCAATATCTGCTGCAACAGTCCTAAAAAAGCAGCATAACAGCATCCACACACAACAATCGTTTTTATTTTTTATTTTTTTGTATATTTTTTCTATTTACTTCTTTAAAAAAAAAATCGATGAAGCAAAAACGAACACGTTTAAATAGTAAATATCAGAATTGGTTAGCGCGGAAAGAGAAAGTTTTATGGACTCGTTTGAGGTAGACAAAAATATCATGTAACAGTCAGATGATACGGTACACATAATGGGAAGACTAAAAAAGATTTGGTGTACTAAACATACTATTGCCAGAGCGTCAGACATACAGAGAATGAAAAAAAAAATTACGTATGAGATCCTTCTTATTCATTCATGGAGAAAGTGGTTCATGACGTCACCAACTATTACAATACGACGTTAAAAAATGGTCTGAAGATCGACAACTAAATTGTCTTATTACTATATTACAGGTCAAGGCAGGGGCTGATCTAGAATTTTCGCGAGCTGAGGGCGCATTAATCGTGGATTGTATCTATAAATAGACTTTCAAGGGATGGTCACAGTTTCCCGAAAAATGTGTGTTTCTCGTGGCCTTCCCAAAGAATTTGTAATTGCCGAAAAAACAAAATCTTGAAAAATAGTTTATCTTAGTCGTAATATGACCAACATCAAGTCATCATTTCTCTCCCGAGAAATTTCATCACCTTTCCCTCCGCTCAATTAGAATATGTTTTTTATAATTTTTCAATTTCGTCTTCTCATTACAGATCCCCTCTTGAGTTAGTAATGATATGTCTGATATATTTACATACCATAAATTTTTGCCTGTATTTTCGCTTTTTTTAAATAATTGATGCTCATCCTGTTCGTCCATTTTATTTTGCTCACACTTACGTCTCAATTTACTCACACTTAACCAAGTTATATTTATTCGACCATTCATTTATTTTTGTACTTTGCTGATTACCCTTATTTATTGTCAGCACTTTTGCATACTGCGTATTTCTCTATATCTGTATGATTTTTTCTAAATTGACTATCCTTCTCTCCTTTATTATTCATTCTGGATTATTCCATTTCGTCTTTTTTCTTCTTGACGTTTTTTAATTTATACCCTATTTTTCTCATTTTATTCTTATAGACTATTTCTCCCCTTCTTACAATGGGTACATGTTTCACCACGAACCCTGGCTAAACGTAATCCCATTTTCTAACACACTATTTTCATTTCAATACTTTTAGAGAATAGTTACGAGTATATGAATTTTTTGTTAACATGATAACCGATGCAATTTTTAGTCGATAAGGCTAAAATTGAGTATTTAAATATATGTTTGCAACACCTGTTTATAAATTTTACTTTTATACGCACCTTAATGATGTTATAAAACAGGTAATTTTAGAACCTTTTTAGAACTGATGTATCAACTATTGAAATCTGTTGCAACTTTTATTGAGATAACATGACAAATTAGCAACTCTAACAGCTCCAGGGAATGAACCATAATACCAATACGAACCAAATTTGGAATCATGATAGAAATACTTTAAATCAGTATCTGTACAAAATTCTGTGACTAGTTTGAAAATGACTTTTTTTAGAGCCATAAATCTGCCAAAAATGCAACAAAATCCCCCCTATCATACGTACCGTTAAGCCTATCCACACCAAAATTTGTAGGTACTGTCGTTCACCTAAAGCACATACGTATACCAAATTTCAGGCTTATCGATTGAAAATTGCGACCTGTACGCTGTTTAATAAAACATGCATATAAACTGACTTACCGGACGGGATATGCGCCCGATCCAGACCAAGCGCGATAAGGTTTTTTCTTAGATGGATCCGAATATGTGTTTCAAATTTCGAAAACATCCGATCAAAATTACGCCTGAAAATGGGCTCGACGCAAAAGGAGGTACATAAAAAAAAGGAATTTTCAAAAATAGTGTCAAAATGTTCAAAAACTCATGAAACGAAAAACATACCCACTCCCACCCTTGGGTCCGAATAGTTTGGCAATTTTAATGAGTAGATTTTTTTCAAAACTCTACCTGTAAAGAAACCAAAAGGTCGTTGTGCTGATCCCGTTGCAAAGAATTGGAAAGGCGAAAATATTGTACGTAGGTACATTAATTCTTATCAGAATAACAAGATTAAAAAAAATTGTTGCCTTCGATACTCCAGGCCCCAAGTTTAATTTCTTAGTGGGAATATTACGGATGGCTAATTCTGGCTCTGGGGATTAATCCCCTTGTCCTTATCAATAAGTCCACCCATTTATTCACGAAAAAAATTTCAATTTTTTCACCCAACCCTATTATTGAGAGAGTCAACAAAATCTTGACAAATGCAGAAACACAGTAAAATAAAATAGGTACCTATTAAAATAATTTATGAATTATCTCGTAACGCGCGTAATAGAAGAAAACAAACAAACTAGAGTGTAATCTCGAAAATCATCAGATATTTAAAACACATTGGAAACTACCTCTGTGCCAAAGAGGTTTTTCAGACAAATAGGAGAAATATGGACAGAAGTCTTTGACTATATAGTACATTTTTGGTTAGACATGCTGAAGCTAAATAGGCAACCAGAGCGTACCTTTTGACGTATTTTGCTTCATGTTTATGTATGCTATCCTTGTGAATTTAAGGGATATCTTTATTATCTCTATTCTAAATTGGTGAATTCAAGCAAAACGTCGAAAATACGTAGAAGGTATGCTAGGTTTGCCTGCTTCTTTGGCATCATGTCTTGTTATTAAAAAGTACATTGGTCTTTTGGAGCTTTACTGGTGTGGTACTATACAGTCTAAGGTAAAGTAAAACGACGGCAATTGATATATCCTCGGTAAAAGATGGAAAAATATGTTCGTTTGCAGATTTACATTTTTTTAAGGCCGGGAAGTGGAGAGGTACCTTTTATGAGTATATTCGGTTTCATTAATCTCATTTAGATTGTTTGCGAAATCTGTGTTGTTATCAACCTGAGTTTTCAACGCATTTTGGTTATTGACCTCTGGGGCGAGATAAAATACGACTTTAAAATTGTGGTCAAGTCGGCGAATGGAGAAAGAACCTGGCGTCTAAACGACCATTTATGTGCTCGCTGAAAATCCTAAACGATAATTGGTGTATTAAGAGATTAATATTCGGTGTGAGTGCCGACAGAAAAAGCGTTATTAGATTTTTACCCGAAGGAAAATATTGCGAGGGATGTCGCAAAATCATTTGTTTCGAACAGTTGTTCGTGTAATTGTTGTATTGTGTGCATGAAAGGGAGGTTGACGGCTCAAAAATAAAGACAAAAAAATATTTTAAGCCCATTATTTACACTCGAGACGATTTAATTTGCACATCGAAAGGGGTTGCGGATTAGAACAGCTATACACCAACTATCGTTGTGCACCCAGTGCCTACGTGCGATGGTGCTCTTTTTATTTTTTTATTTTGAATTTGATTTCTCTTCACACGTGAGTTGCAAAAGTGTTTGGTCGTTACGAAGCAACCAACCAATAGGTGTGGTGGCATTATAATTGCGTAAAATGATCCTGTATTTATTCAATAATTGCCGTTTCCGAGTGCATCGTTAAACGAAAATGCTATCCAATCGTTAGATAAACTTATTTTGAGGCACTGAATAGATGTAAAAACATATTAATGGACTTGGGTAATTTCACTTGGATAATATCTTGTTGTTTCTGGTGGGGTAGTCAGAAAATTTGAATAGTGAAAAAATGGACAATAAAGCCGTGCTGTGTGATGGAGAGTATTGGGAAAATTGAGTCATTCTTGAATGCGAGGAGCTTCGATATACGATTTTTGTATCTTAATAATGACTATCGAGTAATTTATCTTCTCTGAGTAAAATAGAAATTTTGGCAGGAAATAATTTATTTTCTATGAATCTTTCTACTCAGTTACGTCATCTATTACAATGATTTGTTAATATGTAGATAATGCTCTGGTGGGCTATATTTCGAAGGCCAAAGTTTTAAAAAAAAATTTTAATTCGGCTTTATCCTTACTTCCGCATTTTAAAATTTTTTACTGTTCTAACTGAGGTATGGTCCAGTCAACAACTGGTTTTTATGGAAATTTTTTGGACAGTTTTTCTAATCTCGGGGTTTCTTTGGAGGTATTTGGAGATAAATATGCTAAAGTACAGGTATCTTCGAAGTGAACCAACTTCAGAGCATCCGAAAGTGTGTACCTTGTTTCGATCTAAGGTTGGTTATACAAACCTTAAGTTGTTTACGTCAAAAATAAAGTTGATTCAATTTTCTGCAACAACGCTGCTAATCTTTTTTTCCCTATCTTTTATAGTTTTCCTGAAATTTCCTGTCAATATAGTATTTAAATTTTTTTCCCTTCATTTTTCGATTAACATTGCCTTGTAACTTCGGATTCTTTGCTTTTTTGTATGGAAAATTTCTCGGTAAATATAAAAGTTGGGGAAAAAATTAACTGCAACTTTATGAAACTTCCATGCCGATCGATCGCTGATACTCTGGTTTTGCAAAGTAGTAAATTTTTCCCTCACTTTCCCTGTTTTCTTCCTTATCATTTGTACACTTGTAAAAAATATTGTACAAAACTTGGTTGGAGTAAGAAATTAACTACTTGTGTGATTACCATCCTTACCTGCTGTTCATGTTGGCAAACATCGCGCTCATTGGAAATTGGTATCTAACTGAAGTCAAAGTAGTTGCCCTTTGGTGTCCTATTAGAGAAACATTTTTGAGCTATTTTTTAACTTTGAAAACATTTAAAATCAAAATATTCGAAAGCAATTGCACAAAAATTATTAATGGTAGAAAGCTGAAATTTTTAGGAAACATCTTTATAATAAGTTGGCTAAAGATTCACTGAAAATTTGGTTGACATCGTACATTTATTTCTGGAAATATTGCCGAAATTATATTCAGATCCTGTGATATAAAAGATAAGAATTTAATCAAGTTGGGGAATCCAAAGTTCCATGTCCAAAACTTCAAAAAAAAAAAACTTATATTAGAAAAGAAAAAAGTCTGACGCTATGAGGATTTGAACATGACAACCCTCGATTAAAAGGCAACTTTACTACCACGATGCCATGAGAACAATTGGAAAAAATTGGAAGTAAGTAAATTGAATTGAAAGAATGCACATTGATAAACAATCGCCTGCAATCAGACAAAGAAGATGTTTTTTTTTGTGTTTCTGGTTGCATCCATAATCAGATGACAGACGAAAAGTACCAGAGAAAATAAAATAAACACTTCTGACCATTAGGAATTTTTTTTTTTTTATATAATAAACAATCTGGTTGATTCACTGACAGATATAATGTAAAAATATAACAAAAAAATAAAATTACAAAAAAAATTTTCAATATTATAAAGATTTGAACACAGGTTGCAGAGGTAGCAGTCCAGGTCTTTAACACAGAGCCTTGGAGAAGCTTGCAAAATTGTTGATTTAAACATAACTACATATAACATCATCCTAAAAACACCTTTGATAACGCAAATAAAAATATCCTCTTTGACTTAATGTAGACGCTTTCCCTTGATAAAAGGTGACTGATAACAACAAAACTTTATTTTATCGCCCCTAGATGTTAATACAACAACTACCTTACATTTCCTTGCATTAGTTAGAAGTGACTGCAATAAAAGCATATAAAAAATAGTTCATAAAGCAGAAATAAACATCGAAATAGACAGTGCAGTCTAGCTGAGGGTTTACATCCCAATTGCTCACTTACCTTCCGTGTTGGGTAATATACTATAATCTCTTTTAAATTTTGTTGCTTCTAATTTTAAGTTTAGAATATAATTATACTTATTTACATGGTTGATTAATTTTCATTTATTACCCTCATTTTCGCAAGTACGTAGTTGCATCTTTTATAATAATTAATGGAAAACCCTTTTATAATAATTAGTGCAAAATTGAAAGACTATATCTGGTGGTCTATCATATGTATGATGAACATATTATTGAACCTTTTATAGATTTGTATACTGAAAGAAACATTGTCAATGCGAACATTCTAATATCTACAATTCTAAATCTGATTTAAAAAATACTATAAATCCTACTCTTTATTTTCTTTTTCTTTTTTTTTTATGAGATGCAGAAGTTGAAATTTTACAGATTTTAATTTATAATTTTTGTTGACATCCTGTTGTGAACACTTTTTAGAGGTTCTTTTGAATTGAGTTCATTCATGTTAATTGAATTTTTATTATACCTACTTGGAATTTATTTTTCTGAATTGCATTTTTTGGTTAATCATCTACAGTCGTAAAAGATAAAATGCATGCAATATTATTCTGTGGACTGGAAAAATTGGACGAATATATTTTTTAGTTGTAGTTTTACGCATTGCGGAGAGGAACAGAAGATAAAAAGAAGTATTTTCGCATAGAATACGTGAAAGACGAGGATCAAAACAAAAATGGAGTAAAAGTATAAAAGTATGCGCACCAAAACATACCTATGAAACTCAAACATTTTTCGTTATGTTCCACTGTATTCCTATTTTCTTCCCTATTATTTATTTTAAATATCGATATTTTCTGTAAGGAAAAAATAGTTCGTTTAAAACTTGCCGGAGAAGCACTGGAAAAAGTTTTCGAATAAAACGGAAAACAAAGTGCATTCAACGTTGGTGGGTAATTCGTAAAGTAGTTTTTTTGGAGTTTTCTTTTGGTGGAAGAATATTTTTATCGATATAAATTTGTAAGTTAGTGCTCGTAAAAAGTTCTTCATTAGATTGGTGAGAAGATTGAATTTCGATTCAACGCTTTTTTGGGAAAGCTATATTTTGATTCGCCTCAATTATTATAATTGTTAGTTGCGGGGAGATTTTTTCAACTTTCTGCCGGCGTAATAAGAAGTTCAGTGTTTGTGGTGGAAAACTCTTTTCGAAGTCAATTTTTGATAAGATGTTGTAGAGAAGCACTTAGTAGTAGTTAGTTGATATAAATGGTGAAAGGATATTCAACGTGGAATTTACTCGTAGGTACGTTGAATATTATCCATCGAATATTATAATCCATTGAAATAACCACTTTTTTCACCCATTTTCTCTTATCCTAATTTCTTCTCACCTTCATTAGGTATAACCTAATTAACTTATAAGTCATACATATTGCTTTTGTCTTACGTGAATAAATTGATAGATAGGAAAAGAAGTCCTTTTGTCTCTATGTAATGAACTATTTCATGATTATAGGTCGGATGCATGCAAACTGATTTTTGGGTGACTCCAGGATAGCCACACAGAATCCGTAGGAATTGTTTGTTGACTTTAGTACAGCTGGATATATTTGTGTTCAGTTTGTAAGTTAGCTTTTTGCCACTCACACAAATTTTTGTTTCACTATCGATCAATTTACCATTTTTTAGGTTAATGATCATGCCAAAATGTGCAAGGAAATCTGCACCCAGGATTGGGTTTGGAACATTAGCAACTGTGAAGGACCACATCATGTCATTTCTAAGTCTGATGTTGATTGTTGGTCTCAAGTCTGTAGGCTGGAAGGTTTGGACCATTCACTGTATGGAGGTAGTATTTTGGAGGATGTACTTTTTGATTTTTATTTACTGGCAATATATTCAGGTCTGCACCCAAGTCTATTAAGCACCATCTCCTGTTTGTCCTATCCTTTGAGAATAGGTGGCGTGAGTTTTTTTCTAAGTGGATTTTGGGTACTTTGATGGTCCCTCGTTCTTGTTTGACTCATCATAGGACTTCCTCCACCATTTACAACAGTTGTTGCATTTGGTGGCTTCTGCACTAAACCTGTTGTGGAAGAAACAGCTTTTTTCATCCCATTCTGGAGACTGGGTGTTGGGAGAGGATGTTCTAGGGAGAGTGGAACTCTGACTCCTTTTTTGGTTATTGTTTTTGGTCTTTGGACCTAGATTGTCTATTTTCATTGCTGTTTCTACTCTTAGAATGTTGTTTCCAGTTGCCATTTTGTTTGTTGGAGGTATGGCTATTGTTTCTTTTATAGACCGCAGTTGTCATCTGAGCTGCTTAGGCTCAAAGTTGAGTAATTTCCCCAGTCTCTGCAGATACGGCATTCACAGAAGGTTTTGACCTTGTGTATTCTAGTGCATTATCTGCACTTTTGGCAAGAAAATCCAAATCTGATGAAGTATTTAATGTGGTAAATCCCACAGATGCCAGACATTGTACAATACTTTGTGATAGTTGCTTACAAAACTGGTTTCTGATTACAGAAGGGGCTACTGTGTTATCTGCCTTTTTTCCATAATTTGGCCATGAAAATTAAGGGTTTGTCATCCCCAATCTTTATACCAACCATGATCTCATCCATTATCTGATTTTTTGTCTTCCTGAATACATCTTTGATTTTTGATATGCACCGGGCATATTTGTCATCTTCTGTCGAAGGGCATTCCATAATATTTAAAATATGGCGAATAATCTGTGGTGGCATACCACCTCAGATTTGTAGGTATTGCTGGTTCTGTTATATGTTTTCTGTTTTGAACCTGCAATCCAGGAGAGTCAATAACAAATCTTCCTTATTGTGAAAAAATTCCTGAACCTCTATCCTTTGTCTGTAGAAATTAGAATTTTGTCCAGGCTAGTTTTGTAAAAGTTGCAAAATTTGTGTTAGAACTTCTGGGATCAGCTTTGGCTGTCCACTTCCTCCTGTGGATGAATAAATCAGTAGGTTAGATCTCAGGTTCTCAACTCTTGTAGTTATAGAAGGCATCTCAAATTTTTGTTGACTGATTTTGTTTACCATTTCTTCAAAATTTGGTTTCTCACTAGTTGAAAACACTGACTCCTGTTTTTGTAGGTCAGGTGTTTTTATGTCTGAACCTTGGCTGATTGTTCAACCACTCCTCATTGTTTTCACTGCTAAATCTTGGTTTAGAGCAACTTCCAGATGTATGAGCTCTGAGTGTTGGGTTATTGTTTCCAACTCTGAAAGTTTTTCATATTGCCTAGTCAAAGTCCAAGGGGTTGGTGGATGAGGCCAACCTTCTTCCTCAAAGTCTACTATCTGTTCCTTCCTGGCTCTATTTATTTAAAAGGGTAATGTAAATTCTCACTTCAGCAAACTCTACTTCAACAGCTGTTAACGTCTAGTCATTGTAAAAAAATTATTTGTATTTACCAACCAACCGAGAACCTTACTTGCACACCATGTTAATTTTTGAGATAGCACACCATGCCTGGAGACACTCACGATATAAGCCAAAAATCACTTTGGGTCACCACTGTGGAATACTTTGTGGTTAAAGAATATTCCCACAAGAATGTAATCAACAGATTATTCGCATATTCTGCAACTGCATATGTAAACACATATGGGAGAGCCAAAACATGGACAAACAATGGTGATTTTAGAGCCAGTTTGGGTGGTTTATATAGGGGCTCTTTTACCCATAGACATACACACATATGCACATAAGTAATAAATACGTACATCTGTGTATAAAAGAAGTGTGTCACTTCTTATCAAGATAAGGGACAATGTACAGGTTTATATACCAAATTGTGACATCATCGTAATTGTCTGATTAGTCACAATTCTGTTTTCATACATTACTTGCAAGTAATTGCAAGTAATTACATTCAAACGTTTTGGTGCATTTGTTTAACATCATTAAGATGAATAATAAGCCAGCTTTTCATGGGTGACTGTCATCAAGTGGTTCAAGCCCCTAATACCTCATATGAGTGTTAAGTCCTCACAGAATATATGGATATAATAATTTTTTTGTCATCTTTACTTATATTCATTTTTAGCTTTCCAATGGAAAAATAATGCAGATTACTTATTATGATTTTGAAAAAATACTCTACTTTGTCATCCTGTATTTCCAAACATATTATGTGTAGTAACTTTTTTGTTTCATATTTTATACAACATTACATCAACTTTATACTTCAGTTTTCTTATTGTGAATCGCTCAGCTATCAAGGAAAATTGAAAAAACTTAAATAGTCACACGTTTTAGCCCCATCCCAGGTGGAATCTTTGATTATAGAGGTGGAACATTTTTATTCCCTATTCGGAACCCCAACTGCAACATATTTCAGCACTATAGTTTTTGTGACCATTAATTTCATTTCAAACGACCTATTTTAATGGGCTAATAAGCCTAAATTAATGAATAATTGTGCAATTAGTTAGAAAATGAAACTGATAGTCAACAGTTTTTACAGAAAATTTGACACCTCCCAAGATTATAATAAAGTTTGATGGACCAAAAAAAAAACAAGATAGGTATTGAATTCAAAAAAATTTAAACCCATTATCTTCCACTTGTTATCTAATGTTTTTCCATACCTATTTCCGTAATAGAATCCTAAATGGAGAATGTTTTTGATTTACGTAAACTGAAAAACATGTATTTTCAGTTTCGAATGAATGTACTGTAATATGTTGAATCAGTCATGTCATTCATTGATGCCTGCTGCTTCGATACTTGATGAAATTCCAATTTCAGTCATTTATTAGCAATAATCAGAGTTAGTATGTGAGAAGTTACAGCTTTATATAAATGTTCGAAGCGGCAAAAATATTTTATATATGAGAAACACACAAAAATGGTATGTGAACTTTGTCTGAAATAATTTTTTCCTTACTTTTTCTTGTTGATAATTTTTTTTCATTAATTAACAAAGTTATTTATGAATTAGAATATCGAAAAGGGATCAGCTAACCATCAAATATAATCTTCATGTGTTGAATTTTGAGTATTGCTATCAACTTGATTAGAGTTTCATCTTGTGATTGCTTTAATTTATCTAATTTTCTAAAAGAGAAACTTTCCCTCTTAAGAACCAGTCTTAACTGTATTTTTTTATTCACTTTTATAATCATCTAATAATTACGTCTTCAGTTAGTCTCATTCACATCAAAACAGTTTCTCCTTTTATTTCTATAACCAGCCCCCTTGTTCATTTATGATGACTCATTGAATATGCAATTTTCAAATCTCATTGAAAAGAAAAAAAACACAAAAGATATTTATCGCTATAATTCTTAAAAGGCTGTACGCTAAGAAGCTTAAAGCAGATAGGTACTTGAAAGAAGTGAGCAGAAGAAGTTTTGAAAATACAACTGTTTCCGTTAAAGACATTTTTATCTTATAAATTTTTTCTCCTCATTCTTTGTCACCGTCTCCCTTTCTTTTCTTACCCCATTTATTCGTTTGACAGAAGTTTTGTTAGTTAAAAACACGAATGTCGAGGGTGTATAAACGGTATTCATTTGAAATTGCTGATTTTCTCTTTGCTGTCCATTTTCCTCCTATGTATGCCTGCCTGATGAAAGAACAATTCGCAAAAAAGACATAAGTGGACAAAAGCCGAAGAAAATGTCGTATCCAATAATGTCGAAGGATAATGGTTTTTCTATTTTTCTGTTTCCTTTGTGGCGTGGTGTTTCTGACGAATCCGAAAAAACAGTCGAACAACGAGTCGAAAAAGACTCGCGATGAAAAGTGTAAGTTATGAAAATTGCAATTCTTCGCATTTGTGAGTCGTTGGAAATTTTTGCAGCTTGTAAATACTTCCGTCTCTGATGTTTACTGTTGAAGCGACTAGCGTCTTTTTTCTTTTTTTATAAATTTAGTGACTTTTGATTGTGTCTGTTTGATATAAAGAATTTGTCTATCTTTTCTCGAAAATGTTGATTTTTGAAGAGTTAAAATTTGTGAAGCTGGTTGAGACTTTTTTTTTTAATTTATTGAATTCAATTAGTGAAAAATGGCAATAAAGTCAACTAAACTGCAATTCTTATAACTTATGCTGTTAAAAATATTTCCCCGGAACTTCTCACATCCTCCTGTACCTTTTGATGTTCTTCGTATGTGCATATCTGTCGTCATTAAGTTTTTCAATTTGAGACGTCTTAAAATTTCTTCCATAGAGAAAAATTATTTCGGCGTACTTATCTGATTATAATTGATAGGTAAGTATTATTACTGACCCTAAAAAAGTTTACTAACGTAATAATTGTATTTTTTGCAAATACGTCTTGCTTTGACATTTAAAAAAATTCAAATCACGTCAGAAACCTAAAATCAAATCTGAAATTAAAATTTCTAGCTATGGGTTGTTTTCTAAAATTCGAGTATTTCAATCATAGGTACTTAATATCAGTTTAAAAATTTTACGTCAAATATGCTTAGGCTTATGATGAAACTTATTATTTACAATTTTGGGTAAGTATAGAATAAAAATTGACTAGACGATTTATTATATTTTTGAATCATGAACTGGATTTGAAAACTTCAGTAATTAAATCAAATTTTGATATCGACAATTTTTTTCAATCATAGTGAAAGTAGACCAGGTGAGTAAGCAGACAAAAATTTCGTGGGGTTATACTTTGATGATATAAGTGTAAACGCAGAAATTTCTTTTGGAAGGGAAATAGAGAGGGAGATACAAATTTTAAGACTTTTGATTGTGAAATCTTGTTTGTTTGGTTGAATACGAAATTTACATTTTTTGGAAAAGTGTATTCGATTGTGAAAGAATGAAATGACAGTGAATTTCAAACCTTTCGAGAACCAAAAAAACAAAAGCAAAACACTGCCTCATTCTAGGGAAATACAACCATCCTTTTTTCCAAGTCATGTTGTCTTTGGAGCTACGTAGTATTATTCAATTACATTATGCGAGTATCTCGTAATTTCTTTTTGTAATAGGCTAGAATGAAAAAAAAAATATTGGGGAGTTGTAGGGTACGAAGTCCAAACAGAAAGCGTACAAATTTATCTCAAATTCATCATAAAAGCTGAAATTGAGGACGCTTATAGGATGCGTTAAACATAAAATGACTCGAGTGAAATTGAACCTGACACCACTGCAGCACTGCATGAATAAAAAGAACTCCCAGTTAAAGAACAAATTATCATATATTATGAAGTATACAACTATGAATTATGAACATTATAATATTTAGGCACACTATGAACACATAGTGGATAAAATGAACGAAAGTTAAAATTATTTGAAAATCGCGCGCATTGTCGATAATGAGAGATGCCAAACTTTTTGCCGAAGTTCGTCAATCTGATTGGATTGACGACAATAAAATAAAGCACTGTCTATCAAGGCATATGAGGATTCAAACAGAATCAAAATTTAAATCCCTTTTGGGCATAAAATTAAGTAAAACACAAAATTTTTAACTTGATGAAAAATTTTACTACCTCTGTCGAAGATGAAACTGAAAATAATTGGTCACCTAGTTTCAACAGGTACTAAGCAACACACCTACTAAGAATGAGATTTTTATTTCTTTATATTTTCACGCCTGCTGAATCAAATGGTTATGTCATTTTGAGTGAAAAAATATTGTATCCCACTGATATCTCAATTTGAAACTTTTGTTCAATATCAAAAAGTACTGAGAGCCAATTTTTTTTAGAATGAAAACTTACTAAATGCCTTTTGGGTCTCAAAACATACAAAAAAAAAAATTGTTTTCAAAAAGTACTAAAGGAAAAATCTAGTGTGAAAACCTTGTAAGGGAAACTTTGATTGTAAACATAAATAGGCCGGAATAAACTGAGAGACATGTCCATTTGTGAATCAGTGTCAGTATTGCCAATTCACAAGATAAAAAAGAAGGTGTGAATTCCAAATGGACTATA
This sequence comes from Ericerus pela, assembly GCA_011428145.1. Taxonomy (NCBI): domain Eukaryota; kingdom Metazoa; phylum Arthropoda; class Insecta; order Hemiptera; family Coccidae; genus Ericerus; species Ericerus pela. The sequence continues at coordinate 1,991,739 of WOFM01000448.1, forward strand.
CTTATGAAGGATTGATCTTTGACTATACAGGGTGATGCACAACCTCACGCACCATTGAAAAATCTCATTTGGTGCGTGATGTGCATTAATGCAAAAATTAGCCCACTGTAGGTATGTGTTAACGCACCTAGTAGAAAATACCACGTTTAATGAATAAATTAAATGTATTCGGTACAATTATATGCAAATTGAAGTGTAGCCATATAATAAAACAAAAGAATATTCTCTTTCAATGACAAAATTAGCACAATTTCATAATAAATGCTCAAATAACCCCCCTTTGAGCTGCTACACAATACACTAGGCGATGATACATTTCGTATTGGACGTTTCTTAGCTGGAGGTTGGTAATATTACCACAGCACTCCTCAATGGCTGCACATAAGGCTGCTGCATCAGGAAAAGGGGAAGTTTTGTAAATTGTAGAGATGATATGGCCGCTTAAAAATAATCTAGAGGATTGAAGTTGGGAGATCTGGCAGGTCATGACAGTGATTGTTCGCAGGTACCAATAACCTTATTTGGAAAATTTTCCAAGAAATAAGTTGTTGCAGGTCAAACATTGTGAGTATGGGTGGTGCGTCAATACAAAACTACAGTGGGCTAATTTTCACACTGATGCACAACATCACGCACCAAACGGGATTTTTCAACGGTGCGTGAAGTTGTGCATTATCCTGTATATACAACATATGGATTGGCGCCTGTAAAAGACACAATTATTAGGTAAGAAAAACGAGAAAAGTTACATAATATGTCGAATTAAGTGGGAAAAAGAGTAGCTTAGGTGTTATTTTGAACTGAAAAAATCAAAATTTAGGGCCACATGCCCCACAGACTTTACTACCATCCTCCACTGAGCACACACCTGAAAGTAGACAACAGGTTGACTATGGTTTTTTGAAAAGCTTCAGCATATTTACTCGGTTGGAAGTTGGATACGTACCTACTAAATTAATTTGATTTCTAAAGAAGTGAATATTTCACTTCACTTATTTTGTCATTACAAAGATTGTTATTACGTTTAATATTGTTGCGTTTTATGCTCGGTTTCAGTATCAGCCTTTCTCCTCTCCCATTTGTTTAAATATCATGATGAAAGGATTTGACTTCCTTTTATTATTAACAGACATGAAAAAATAAGGGGATTCTATATTCGTTGGGTAGGTGTATTATATTTATTTGTTTGTTTTAATCGAATATGAATTTCTCATCACCGAGATTGAAACAAACGTCCATGACATTATTTTTGAACTGCTCTATTAATAGCTTTGTTTTGACCCAGCTTTTTTTTTATAAGCTACAAGTCAATTTTTTTAGAATCTGCGAATAACGTGAACAGGCAAAAGCTAGCTGATTTACAAACGAGATTTTACAATCCAGAAGTTGAGGATAGTCTAACTTTTAGAATGTGCAACATCGCTTTTTTGTTAAAGCTGTTTTGTAGCTTGTAAACAAACTAAGCGAAAAGTACTGTTAATTTGTGAACTCGACAAATGTGAATTGTTTTACGATGAAAATCACAGCCCTATATGCTAGGTGGAGTGCACCGCCAGCGCGTTATTATTTTGCTAACAAGACGAGTCTGTTTTGTTTTTTCCTCCAATCTTATTGACTAAAGTTGATAACGAAATGAACGTAGGAGAAAGTTGAAAGAGCGTATATATGCAAATGACGAGTTTAGGGTTCGCCTAGTTGAATTAAAATTTAGGGGATGATTTGAAAAACCGCACCGAGCAAGGCACGCAGGGGAGGAACAGTGAATGGCATTTTTAGTGGGGTCTGTAATTCAAGTTACCAAAAGTTGTCGTATTAATGGGCGATTCCTCTCGGTACAAATGAACGATGGTGACAGAATACGGAGCAAAATTATTCAACTATTTATACCCGTCCTCCTTCTTGGCCACACTTTGATGCATTTTCGAATGTGAAAGTTTATTTTTGATGCGCTTTGTTCCCTTCTACTTACCCTTCCTCATTTGTATGTAACGACGTTGAGCACGTTTTTTAGAAGTTCTAGAAAAGTTTTTTTTTTATTGTACCTATGTTAACATTAAGTCAGCTCTTCATGTGAGCATAGTTTGCAAAAAATAAGCCTTCGTTGGAAAATATTTAGTTGCCACGATAGCGAACTGACATTTTGATCGCAAATGTTTGTGGCCAGTAACGAGACTTAGATATCATACGATAGAAGAGAGAGAGATTTTTCTAAATCCGAAAAAAAAAACAAGAGTTTCAAAGCTTTTCTTTTACGGCCTGTGTAAAAATGGCGGATTGTTCGCTGAACCGGCTACGTGTTATGAAAACATGATTGATGAGACTCCACATATCAGGTAATGTGGGTGAAGGGACTGTAAGAAATGACTTATTTTTTTAATGGTTTCTAAACCGTGTAAAGGAAAACACACATAAATGTCAACGAACTTTCGCCGATATAAATATTATCGACGAAAACGCTGGCGAAGTGATTTTTTCTTTTTTTCGATTACGGAAAAGCTAATGAAAAACGACCGGAAAAGCTTCTCCGATTTAGTCTGTAGTCTAGACGAGTGATGCGTCACCATTTGTGTTGTACTTCGTGAATTGGTCCATAGGTATTGAAAATCGCTAAATTTACAAAAATAAGTTCTGTACAGACGAAAATATTTGAAATCTGCAAAAGGACTTGTTTTTGAATGTTACCATTCTTTTTGACTGAAAACCTTTGAAGATTTATCGATAGTATTTGAAAACTTTTAGTCATTTCCGTAAATAACTCGTGAAAAATTCAAATATCTGAGAAATTTATCTTCAGTAATTTTTTCATCCTCTTCCAGTGGCTTATATGCCATGTTCCATTATCATTACTTCACTTTTCACTTTATGGGTGACTAATTTCTCCATTTGTGTGTCACTTTTTACTTCACTATTTATTATACACGCAGCGAAAGATGACAATTGGAATATGACTTTGAATGAAAATTCGAAACAAATTACTCAGGACTGCTCATCAAATAAAAGTAAATAAATTGGAGAAAATTAGTACATTTTTGTTAAAAAAAAGAATTTAATTTTTGAATGAAAATTCTCCCACAAAATATTCCTAAAAATGAGAATGCATGAATTAATGAATTTCATTTCAATCATTGGGCTAGTTATAGGTGGAACTTGTTACCACTAGATTTAATTCATCGGAAGCTCTCAAATGTGAACTTAATTATAGGCTCAAATATTTCTTTCTATAGTGATTTACCATCTGATCCTGTAGAATATTCAAAATAGTGATTTTTTTCGTATATTCATGCATTTTGCATTTCAAAACTAAGTTGAAAATCCAAATTATGTTATTTTTACCAAAAATAGAAAAAATTTTCATTATTTGAACTCGCATATCATCTATACCATTTCATCTAATTTCAAAAATGAGATATTCGTGTGATGAAAAATTTTATGAACTTCAATTAATATATGAGTAAAATTTTTTGAGAAATGCATCGTTTGTCAGTTATTAGCGAAAAATCGGAAGTGGTTGGAAAAGTTTGAGGTTTTTGTAACACCTCAGCTAGAGCACAAGCAGAAAATTGGGGCAAACTTCAAATAACTCTTTTTACCTGTAAATAAAGAGATTAAACCGTTCGCAGCTTTCTACGAATTAATTAAATGCACAGCTTTTTTTAGCTTTATTTTCCTGGCCAATTCCGAAATTTGATATAGTCTATTCCAACATGTTACCAATTTTGTGCAGATCAGCCTGATGGCACTTTCGATTTATCCAATTTTATTCCAGTTTCAGGTTCTGAAAGTGGTAATTTTCAATCAGTAGCTGCGAAATGAAATTTGACACTATCATTATAATGCATATCTAGGTAGGTATTTTAACTTGTTGCTAATTTTCGTTGTTTTGTAACTCGTCGGTTTTTGGAAATCTACATTTTCTAGTAAAGCGGCTGCTGTGCTAGAATTTTTTCCCTCTGATCAGCACGTTGTTCTTGAAAATTCATCATATTTGACTTATAATTGTGGTTTTCTGGGTCCCTGACGCAGAAATTATCTGTTTGAAGGCAACGTTCACAATAAAGTAGTGTGTAATAAAACTATTGTGCGAAATTATTTTAGCGGATTGCGTTGTCACAAGTTTTTTATTAGTTATTAAATAATTCTACCAGTTGACGTTACAAAAAGTTTATTTAATCATATCCTTGAAAATTATTTCAAGAGTTAGTCTCAGTGAGTCATCTGTATAAATTATTCGACCGTCATGACGTATGTAATGATGATAATATTTATTAACGAATTTTCAGTAAATCTAGATCTGGTTTGCTATCTTTTTTTGAAATTTTCTTGTACGTGAATTGAAATTTTTTTTTCTTCGAATTGTACCCTTTTCCTTCGTTTTTTTGAAAAGCAAAGACGAAATAATATAATGAAAGAGAAAATGAACGTACGTAGCAAAAATGCGTAACGAAAGCACGAAAAGCATTTAAATTTGTTGTTACGAATTTCTGAGAGTTCACTCAGATAAAATTCGGATTAAAGTACTTTGTTCGCGTAGCGAAAAGAAATGTAGAGTGGAGTGCCTCCGAAAGAAAAAAAAAGCGGAAAAGGAAAAGAAGGAAAAGGAGAAAAAACGTATAATTTTTGAAAATGGAGAAAACTTGAAAGTAGTTATTTTGACGGCTTCGCATTAAAGAAATTTTTTTTTATGGTTTTTCCGTTCTCTGAGGTCGATGGTGAAGAAAAAAAGCTCCCGAGTGCTAAAGGCGTTGATTAAGTTTCGACATTTAATACAACGATACTGGTTTTGCTGTCGGAAGTTATGTACTTTCGTACAAGGTTTTTGAATTTTTATTTGATGATTATGTAGTAAATAAATATCTACGTGTAGGAGTCAATTGATTGAGAAAATAATTTTGTGAAAGCATTTTCTGTAAGCGAAGCAAAATGAAAAGAGTAACACCGTTAACGGACCTTGTAGAAAATCAGGAACTCAAATACGACTTACTGATCATCTTTCATAATGCATGAAATTTGATGAAACATGATTCGGTGTTGCTAGTCTTTGGTGTGTTTCATTGCTTGTGAAGATTCAAATTAATATGAATAATAAGCAAATTATTCTTGAAGAATTGTTGAGAATGCGTCATTATTATGATTTGTGAACATTCCTGTGTTTAGTGATTAGTATTTAATTGTTCTTTCGCCACCAACCTCTGTTTTGGTCTAACATGATATTAAGTTTCTCTGTTCATATTAATAGTATAAAAGTAAAGGGGAAAATAGAACCTCTGATATGTTGAAAAACAATTTCCAAATTTTCTTTCTTCTCATGCAGTCTGTGCGAAACTGGCTGAAGATCAATATTATTTGTAGCCAAAAAATAAATATGTGATTTTGACTTGTTATGTTTTTGATAAGTTTCTTATTTGTTTCTTAATTCTGCCGAAAATTTCATTTTTTCATGCTTTCATGTCTCTTTTCTCTGCACTCAGTCATCTTATTTGGTTAAAATTTTTTCCTTTTTATCCAATTATCCAAATACTTATAAATATAATATATTTTCGTATAATTTTTTAACCAACTTTAAAAAAAAAAGTTCTCAATTTGACCCCTAGGGCTGTGTATGTATGTAACTATGTGTATGTTAAACTGAGCAAAATTGCTCATTGAGCAAACATAACAATTCTTTTTGTCCGAAAATTTCTGGAAAACTGCTGGATCAATTTTCATGAACTTGTTTTTCAATGTTAGAAAAATGATCACATGGTGTTCTATATTTTTTTTTTTAGAATTGATGAGATAGTGTTTGAGTTATCTTTAAAAAACTATTTATTTTAAGACAAAATTATGGCTAAAGCTAATGTTGTTTGCAAGGATTTAAAAAAACATTAAAAAAAACTTCGAACAAAAAACATAAAAATGCGTTGATTGGAGAAGAATAAGCTTTTTAAAAATTCTATCTTTAAGGATTGAAAATGTTGGATTTATTTCAAACATTAGAATATTAAGAAACTACATAATGTAATTAAGTTTCATCGTTTCTTGGTTAATTGATATATAGTTACAGAAATTCTAACGTATGGATTAACGTACAGTGCATTGTGAATGTACAATCCGTTTTCGACTTCGAACTTTATGATTCAATGTGAAGTGAAATTCAAGGTTCCTGAGCTTTGTAGGTAAGGTTCATTTTGTATGTAAAAGAGTGGTCTACATTTCGAGTGAGTTTATTTTGTAAACTTAATTGTGCTCCATGCTCACCGTTTGTGTAATTTTTTGTAATTTTGTTGCACTGATACTTTATTTCAATTGTAAGTATCAAATTCGTGAATCAAAAATCGCTTAGTTATAACTTTATTTGACTCATCTAGTACTCGTTGGTTATTTTAAAAATTTGCCATGTTATCTCTATATCCTTCAGAAGGATACAACGTATTAAGTTTTCGGTATTGAGAAACTACGCATTCTGGTGAAATACAAATGATCTTCAGTGTCGCACATTATAAATCTCTTCATTTAACAACCACTAAAAATTAGCCTCAATTTCGAGACCATTATTCGAAAACAAGTTATTTTTAGGCTGTGAAGAGTAAGAAGCATGAGATTATGAACGTTTTGCCGGAGGAGAAAAGATGAAGAAATTACAACTCCTTTCTCGTGTAAAAAGTAATAATACAAATCTTGTAAAATACAAATCTTCTGTGGAGAAATCTGGCACGGATCCAGTGATAGCACAATCGGGGAAAAAGCCTTCCAAAAAGTACAAGCATTTATTTTGTCTAAAACGGGTGGAACCCAAAACGTCAGATTGGAAAAATAACTTTCTAATTTATCTTGTTTTTCCTTACTCGTAACTAATGTGAAAAAAATTTTAAAGTTTGTTGTTTGTTCTAAATCTATTAATAACCAGTACCTACCTACTTAGCTATTAAGGGTAGAGTCAACTTTCAAATTGTGCAATTAATATTTCTTCTTCTGTATATATTCTGATCAAAAGCTTAGTGTGGAATACCTTGTTGTGAGAAGTATTCACGCATAGAAGGTAATCAACAGCTTTGTGTGTTCTGCCACATCGTACACAAATGTATGGGAGAGCCAAATCCTAGGTAAACACTGGCAGTTTTAAAGCTAGTTTTGTGTGTTTATATGTATAGGGAAATTAGCACATGTGCATGCACACGGACACACATTTATACATATACATATGAAATTATGTCATCATATTATGCCATTTCATTTTGTATGGTTATAAGAAATGACGCAGCGTGTTTAGTACCAGGCTGTGACATCACTGAGATCTTTATCAGGTGATTCATCATGGTCAGAATAATATATCTTATATGTATGTACGTACAGGTAAGAACATACAAATGTGTGTTAATTTGTTTAACGTCATATAGAGACAAATATAAGTCAGTTTTTCAGAGGCAACTGTTGTCAAGGAGTACGAGCCAGTATATTCATATGAGTACTGTCTCCACACTTAACAATACATGTATGAATAAAACATGAAATGAAAGAATTAGAAACTTTTGTGAAAGAGAGAACTTTGTTTGCAATTTAGGAATTCTTTTATGCAAGAAGGAGAAACTTCTTTGATTCAAAAGTATTGAAAAAATATTTTGAGGATATTTTGGAAATGAATGGGATGATAGATCATGGGAAGTAGTTTTTTAAGGTTATATTTTGCATTCAAAATTTTTTAATGAAACTTGAAACAAAAACCTCAAAAAATATTTGAAAAAATTCAAGTGCAGCAAGCCACACTAGAAAATTTAGGTTTTCTTCAACAAAAAATAAATAAATAAATGAAAACAAAAAAAGAATTAAAATATCGAAAGTATTTGGTAGAATGATAGCTAATGATTTGGAACTTGAAATAAAGTGTCAAGGAAATTTGTAATGAATTGAAGAAAGGGGCAAGTTATTAAATGATTGGTTAGAAAATAAAAAACAGCAATGTTGATGAAGTTATATTCACTATTTGACAAGTTGACACACTCCCATAAAGCCAATGTCATAAAATTGGCATCTGTTTTTAGTTGGGACAAATTAACCCGCTAGTAGCACACATGCATTAGTTCTTTAAAGTGAAGGGAATTTGACCGTATTTGAATCGCAAAAGACACTAGCGCTTACTTGGTCAGATAAAATTTTCCAACTGCCTTTGTATCATTTTCTTATTAAAGTGCATCAGCCCTTCTAGAATAGTCTGTATAACTTTAAATACTACTTTTAGACTAGCCTCGTTGGTCAATCTGGAATTTATTTTCTCTTAGCAATAGTTTGAAATTGTTTAAATCACTTTTACGGATGAACATTAAGTTATTGAAACCAAATTTTTCATAGTGTTAGAATATATAATAAATTAATTGTCGATACCAATTTTGTGACTACCATCCAGGTAGTCTGGACCAAAAACGATAAGTCTCATACTTGTCTATATTCAAACAAGTGTACCTACCAAATTTCATGACAATCGGATGAAAATTGCGATCTATACCGTGCTAAATAGAAATGTGTTACTTATATACATCTTACTAATTTCATCTAATAGTGCCAAAAGTTTTCTGACGTAATGAAACAAAAAACAAACCTACCCTCACCCATGGGTTTTAATATCAGATGAATTGTGATACGTAGATTTTCTTTGAAAACCAATATAAAAATGGTTTTTTGCAAATATCTCCGTTCCAGTGCACATTTTATGAAAAAATTACGTTGGTAGGCTGATGATTGACCTAACTTTGCTGCGTTCATCTCACAAAAAATTAGGTGCGGTAATCTAAATTGTAGAAAATTTATTATTTTTTAATAATAATTGACATTATTTTTAAAAAGTGTATGTGGGGAAAATGTTTGTACCTGTACGTACATACAGGTAAGATACATTGCACGGGCCGAGATCAATTACCAGATAACGATCTTGGTGATGTCACAGCCCGGTACCAAACGCGCTGCGTCGTTTCTTATCACCTCGACAGAGGCAAGAAAAGACGTAACACATGACATAATCACGTACATGTACATATGCATGTGTGTCTGTGTGCGTGTGCCAAATTCTGTATATAAACTCTCAGAACCGGCTCAAAAATCTCCAGTGTTCGCCGAGGATTTGGCTCTCCCCTACTTAACCGTATGAAGTGGCAGAACACGCAAAATACTGTTGAAGACCTTCTAGTGTGAATATCTCTCACGACAAGGTATTCCACAGTGGTGACCCCAACGTGATTTTTTGGCTACGTCTTGGGTGTCTAGGGGCGTTGCGCTAATTCTAAAACTAGACGCGGTGCGCTCGCGAGTTATTTGCTTGTGATACAAATTTTTTTCACAGACCTAGACACCTTTAGATGTCGAAGCAGAGGTCTGACTTTAAAAGTGGGAAATTAAACCCCCCTTCCAAATATATTTGCTGGAAGGGAACCAAGAGAAGTAGACCTGGAGGAACAAAGTTGCCCTCATCCGCCAACTCTTCCAGCTTTGACCAGAGATTCTGAAGTCTTTTCAGACTCCGGAGAAGCAAAAACGAACCCGGAGGCCAGAAGCCTTGCATTTGGGAGCTGTTGTCAACCCAAATGAGACAACAGCTCGCACCCTCAGAAGTGGTCGTCTATTGAGCCAAGACTCCGACCCTTCGACACCAGACTGACAACTGACAGCGCCTGGTGGAACCTTTGCCAGAAGTAACTCAAAAGAAACACAGCAAATTACAATGTCCAACACAAACGGAAATGGAAGTACGACGAACCCGACATCGAACCACCCTGGAACAGATGGAAGTGGTCAGCCACAGCTGACCCCCGAAGTGCTTGCACAGCTACTACAGCTGTTGCAGATGCAGACTCTGCAGAACCCTGCGATCCAAAGGTGGAGGATTGAGATTTCAGAATTTTTGCCAAATGAGGTAGAACTCTGGTTGACTCTACTCGAAGGTCGTTTCAAAATGGAGAACCTACAGAACAACCAGAAGTATACACACATTTGTAGCGGCATGCCCGCAGAAATAATACACCGCATTCCAGATATCATGGAATGCCCTCCGGCAGAAGCAGACAAATACAGTTGGTTCTGCAAGAAAATTCGCAATGTGTTTGGTAAGACCCAAAACCAGATAATAGATGATGTCATGGGTGTAATGAAGATGGGAGATGATAAACGCTCCATTTTTCATGGCCAAATTGAGACAAAAGGCCAATAACATCGTATCGCCATTGGTCATTGGGAACCAGTTCTGTAAACAACTGCCCCAACATGTTGTGCAGTGTCTGGCAGCTGTGGGTACCACGGTAATCAACAATTCCAAGGACCTAGACTTTTTGGCAAAGAGTGTCGATAGTACACTAGAACATTCGAGATCAACATCCTCGATTTGTGCAGTATCGACAGAGACTGGAGAACTAGCTCAGCTTAGAGCCCAAATAGCTCAGCTGACTAGCAAAATAAAGAAGAAGAGTAACAATAATAACCCAAGAAATGGTAGAAGTAACAACTGCACAAAAAGCAGGAGCAACAACAACAGAGACAATGACAGAAAATCCAGGTCCAGAGACCTAAAGAGCAGTTCTATCAAGGGTCAGAGTCCAACTCCCCCTAGAAGAACATCATCCCCCAAACCCCAGTCTCAGAACTGGGATGATAAATCCTGCTTCTTTCATAATAGATTTGGCGTGGAGGCCACCAAGTGCAATAACAGATGCCAATGGTGGGGAAAAACGTACAATAAGCCGTCAAACTAGAAAGAGGGGTCGTCTATGCGGCTGAAGATCCCTCGAAAAAGTATTCACGCCGCCTGTTTATCAAGGACAGGACTAACAGGAGACATTACCTTATAGACTCAGGTGCTGACTTGAGCATTTTGCCAGTAAGTAAGAACCAAAAGGCATTTCCTCCAAAATACTATCTCAGAACTGTGAATGGTCAAAACCTTCCAGCTTACAGAATAGAATCCAGCAAAGTAAGCATCGGTTTGCGAAGAGACATGATGTGGTCCTTCACAATTGCAGACGTTCCAACTCCAATCCTGGGCGCAGATTTTCTCGTGTACTACGGCCTGGTCATAGACCTCAAAAATGGAAAGATCATAGACAATAATACTGGTCTATGGGTGAAAGGCAAAACGCTAGCGTACCAACTGGACACCAACATATCCAGCTGCACGAAAGTCGACGAACAATTCCTACGGATTCTGTCAGACTATCCTGGAGTCACTCAACCATCAATTTGCAGGCATCCGACCTATAAACATGGCACCGTTCATTATATAGAAACTAAAGGACCACCTTGCCATGCTAGAGCCCGCAGGCTACTGCCTGATAAACTCAAAGCAGCATGGGAATACTATGATCGCATAATAGGGGAAGGCATATGCCTCCCCTCGAAAAGTTCATGGAGTTCCCCAATCCACATGACCAAAAAAGCAAGTGGAGAGTGGCGAATTGTTGGAGACTACAGGGCCTTAAATGCCAAAACAGTTCCTGATCGCTATCCAGTCCCAAACATAATGGACTTCAACGCGAATATGAAGGGTAAAACGATGTTCACAAAAATCGACATCAACTGGGCATTCCACCAAATTCCAATGGCTGAACAGGACATTCCAGAGACAGCGGTCATAACCCCCTTTGGTCTATTCGAATACCTTCGAATGCCGTTTGGACTCCGTAATTCTGCACAAACTTTCCAGAGATTCATCAATGGACTGTTTATGGATTTGCCATTTGCTTATGCATATTTGGATGACATATGCATTTGCTCAGAAGGCAGTGAGCAACAGCACGAGAAGAATGTAAGAACCATCGTACAGCGTATACACGCTGCTGGACTTACCATCAATGTTGGAAAAAGTTTATACAAACAAACTAAAATTGACTTTCTCGGCTATCAAGTCTTGACCGAAGGCATTTCCCCTCTGAAGACCAAGGTAGAGCCCATATTGAAATTCCCGAAACCCTCAAACGTTGCAGAACTTAGACGCTTCTTGGGGATGGTGAATTTCTACAGACGTTGCATTAAAAATGCTGCAGCCGAACAAAGTAAGATGTTTGCATTAATCAAAACAAATAAAAAGAAAGATAAGACTCCACTCGATTGGATAGAAGAAGCTGAAAAAGCCTTTAAAAACATCAAAGAAACACTGGCAAATGCAACTCTAGTAGCTCACCCAGATGAAAGTCTGCCATTATGTGTCGCAACTGATGCATCCGACTTTGCTATTGGTGCAACACTGTACCAAAAGGACAATGACAAGAAGTTACCGCTCGCTTTCTTCTCCAGAAAGCTATCAAAAATGGAGAAGAACTACAGCACATACGACAGGGAGTTACTGGGAATATTCACTGCGTTGAAGCATTTCTGGCACCAATAGAGGGTAGATGTTTCACTGTGTATACAGATCATAAACCCCTAACACATGCCTTCACGCAAAAGACAGAATCAGCTTCCCTGAGAAGAGCTCGACAATTGGACTATATAGGACAATTGACTACGGACATCCAGTATATAAGTGGAGAACTCAACACTCCAGCTGACGCTCTTAGTAGGATCAAAGCATCTCTGCACCGTCTCAATTACCTTACGCTGAAATAGCTAAAGAACAGTTAAGGGATGCAGAATTGTAAGAACTGTTGTCAAACGATGACACAGCTCTCAAATTGAGACAAAGAAAAAATCCCTAGTACTAATGTTTTACTAACATGCGACATTAGTACAGGCAAGAATAGGCCATTCCTGCTGACAAAGTATCGCAAATGGGCTTTCAGTAGTTTGCACAATCTATCGCACCCTGGACCAAAATGCACTACTGGATTAGTAGCATCAAGATTTGTTTGGCCTTGAATGAAGTCGGACTGCAACAAATGGGCTCGCAGTTGCCTGAATTGCTAAGAGTCCAAAGTAGGAAGACACACTCGTTCGCCTCTTAAATCTTTCAAACAAACAGAGAGGTTCAAAACGATACACATAGACTTGGTGGGTCCATTACCCCCATCCCAAGGACACAGATACCTGTTAACGATGATCGATAGAGCAACTCGATGGCCAGAGGCAGTTCCTCTCTATGAGATGACAGCTCCGACAGTAGCTGCCAGGTTATATGACACCTGGATTGCCCGCTATGGCGTACCTGAAGTCATCATTACAGACCAGGATTGCCAATTAGAAAGCTCGCTCTTCAAAGAGCTGTCTAAGAAGCTTGGTGCACAACACAATCACACCACAGCTTATCATCCTCAAGCAAAAAAGTAAAGTTGAGCGATGGCACAGAGCTTGGAAAGCCTCCATCATTGCTTGCGACACCAAGAGATGGGTTGATATACTACCAACCATCCTCTTGGGCCTTCGATCTGCTCTTCAAACGGACACAGGTCACTCTGCGGCGCAGTAAGCACTCGATGAAGAGCTACGCCTACCAGGGGACTTTTTCACCCATTTGAAAGAAACTAGCCCCAAAACGCTCGTCCAAAACATACGGACTGATGCTAATAGTTTTTTGAAACAGGCAGCTTGTCATGGCCAACCAAAGATTTATGTCTCCAAACACTTGGCCACAACATCTCATGTGTTTGTCCTAGATAAAAAAATAAGATCTTCGTTGGAGCAAGAATTTCGTGATATTAAGCAGGTGAAGAAAAAACGATTTCAATTGATAGATTGAAACCTGCGTACCTTATAAATGACGACAGGAAAATGCTCCAAAGAGCAACAAGGAAGATAACAGAAAGGAAAATTGAAGAAGAAAAACAGACCGCACAGTCCAATATCACACAATCACAAAAAGTTGAGGACAAACCTGTCAAAAAAGGTGACAAATCACAAAAATCACCAGTAGAAAACACAAAAACAAAGAAAACGGTGAAGTTTAGTGATGAGATCGTTAAAATACACTACAGCCCAAGAAAAAGAGGCAGGCCCCTTGGCAGCAAAAAGCAATAAAACCAGATTCCAATTCGAAAATTTGAGAGATTGGCAAGGAGAAACTAAAAATATTCACGAAAATTAATATCCGCTGCGAAATCTGCAAACCCTCACAAAAATACGCGTGAGAATCTGGGAATATTTATAAAAAAAGAAATTCCGCAGATAAGCAGAGAATAAATGCGTGCAAATAAAATACGACACGAATAAACAAATCCACGTGCGATACGGAAGAAAACATAGCAACGTGTTTCTATTGACAAACATTCAGATAACAAAACAGTCAGTAGATCGTGACGTCACAAACGAAGAGTGCATTCCTTTGTGAGATACAAAATTTCAAAAAACACGAAAATTCAAACACGCTTAATTCTGCTTGTACTTAACAGATTTTGACCGGAAAACTTTTCAGCTGAAGAATATTTAATGCACTATCCCCTCCGAACATGTCTGAAATGAGATAACGACTTGGAATAAAGCTGTGATCGAAAAATATTCTCGCAACGTTTTTCACTCGCCTTTCTGCTGTTGACTGTAACATGCCAAATTTTCTACCATTTTTTCTTTCTTTCTTTCTCCAATATTTTCTGTTTTTCCTTCCTTGTCATGTCATCCCCAACTAACACGTCATTTTCAACTCCAGAATTCCAATTTGTAGTTTCACCTGTACCTCAGCCTATGAAGACTAAGGAACAGATGGAACAAGAAAAGGAAATCGAAAGGATTGAAAATGAGTTGCTAATGGATACGACATCGGCTGCAGACATTGTTAAGATGATGTCCGTACCCCTCCCAGCCCTCATTTTTCCCCCAAAGTCACCGGAGAAGACACTGAGAATGGAGAACCCACCCTCAGAGTCCTCAACCCTGATGGTATTGGTGGTGAAGAGGCAACTCCCGGTGGAAGAGGTGCCTCAAACACACCCTCCTCCCACCTTCGGTCTAGCCTACAGACCATCGGGGATGTCGAACTCCCCGATGTTCAACCAGCCAAAACCAAAAACCCCGTCTGGTCCTCCACCTCCACACCATTCCCATCCTTACACCCATCTGGCTCAACAAAATCGACCGCCTAGACGTAGGGGGCAACAGAGTTGAGAGAAATATCAGGCCCGATTCAACGCTTGTAAGTTATCTTACGATTGTGTGGGCGCTGCTGTGGGCTCAGCTCTGGCCAAATGGAAGAAGGACCAGAGACAGCAGTAAGACTCAATAAGTCCCCCCAAGCATGCGACTTATCATTTTTGCAACGCAAAAACTGGTGGGAGTAGCTGCGGGGACAATACTTGTTTGAGGTAATAGGGGCTCGCACCCCTCAACAACAGTCGCCGCCCAAAGGCTAGCAATAATCGTCTTTATGACGTTAAACGAATTTACACTGGTGCATTTGTATGTTCGTACCTGTACGTATGTACAGGTAAGATACATTGCACGGGCCAAGATCAATTACCAGATAACGATCTTGGTGATGTCACGGCCTGGTACCAAACGCGCTGCGTCGTTTCTTATCACCTCAGCAGAGGCAAGAAACGACGTAACACATGACATAATTACGTACATGTACGTATGCATGTGTGTCTGTGTGCTTGTGCCAAATTCTGTATATAAACTCTCAGAACCGGCTCAAAAATTGCCAATGTTTGCCGAGGATTTGGCTCTCCCATACATAACCGTATGAAGTGGCAGAACACGCAAAATACTGTTGAAGACCTTCTAGTGTGAATATCTCTCACAACAAGGTATTCCACAGTGTACTAGAACAACGATATTAAAAAAACCATTTTTCAAAATTTTTTGAGTTCTTTTTTTTGAAGTTCGAGCAGAAAATTTTGAACACTCAATTCTGTATAACGTTGCAAACTTCTTTTCAAGACCAGTTTACCCCGCAAGTTTTTTAAAATACCGCAAAACTTTCTCATAATTAATGTTTTCAGCATCTATTTTCTGTAGGTACCTACTAAGTATGTTGTGAAATGCTTTTCGATTATCAAGTGTCTTTCATTTTCTGATGGTCACTTTTGTTCCAGCTTCGAAATCATCATTTGTAAATTCTCCATTACTGTGGTGATTTTGAAGTTGAAAAGTTCGATGAAATGAACATTTTTTTAAAATTTTTGACATTTAATTATTGTACCTATTGCAAGAATTGGTTTAATTTATGCAAAATATTTAAAATTGTTGTATATCGTTGTTTTTGGCTTTGTTTTTGTTTGTTATTCTCTATATCTGTGAAAGTTTGCTTTTCTGTAAAATTTTTTTTTTTTTTTTTTTACTGGACATGATGTAATTATTATCCTCTTTATTATACTGAAGCTGAACTTCCTGAAAGAAAAAATGTGATTTATGTGTACATTCCTGTGGGGTTTTTTGAAAAATTTTGAATGTAGGGTTTTCAAAACTGTTATTAAAGTTTTTAGAATTGTTTTTCTTCATTCTTGGTTGATGAGCCAGTAACATACGAATTTTTTACTTTCCTTTTGTTTTTGCGAAGAGTGTTTTGAGTTTTTACGATATCGTAGTTTAATTGTTATGTAAATGACGCTCTTAAGATCGCTTTGTTGTCTTGTTAATACCCTTCTCCAACACCCTTCCCCTCGTTGAAAAAATATAAAAAGCTATTTGAAACGATTTAATTAATTTTATTTTTTTGGTCGGATACTTAACCTAAAAATATTTTCATTCTGCCTTAACTTATGGACAAATCTGTGTGAAAGAATTAATGCAATTTAAGATTTGCGTTTTGATCTACCCTATATGATACTCTTCTGTTGTAGTTCTTCTAATCAGAGATAAGTGTTGAAATTGTGATCAGCGAGACGTATGGTGTCGGTTTGCAATACAAAGGTTGTGAATTCGAGACAAGCTACCACTCGCCAGCTCATTCGCGATTTAAAATGGTGGTGTGTTTGACCATCCATTAGTGCTCCAGTATGAGATTGAAAAATTCATGCTAGTGGACCGTTGGCCATCGGAATTTGAGTTCCGATCATCCTCCTCCCCCGCTTTAACAGCTTGTATATATCCTTCTGCTGGATAAAATGGCGAAATTGCCAATGTCCAATAAAAAAGTGGTTGAAATTTCCTCTATAATTATATCTTCGTACGAAGCTTTTTTCGTTCTTTGAAATTTATCGTCCTAATCAGGTATATGGGTTAGATACTTGTTTTGCTTCACAGTCTACATGTAAAATTTTGAAACGTGACGTTGGCCCAAATGATTGCATTGGTCTTTAGAAGTTTGATGGTTGATAATTTAACAAAAAATAAAAAAACAAAAACAAAAAAAAAATAAAAATTAAAGAAACTGTCTGTAGGTTGAATATTTTTTCACAACATTCTGGATTCTAGCATCAATTGTGCTGTGCTAGCAGACTCCATCTGGAACTTCCTACTTCCCATACTCTTGGTTTGTGAACTGCTCTTCCTATTTTTTTCATATGCTTTTATTCTATTTGCTCACAATTTCAGTTTTAATTTCAGAAAGTATTCCACCTGGCCATGAAAGGCGTTCAATTTGGTTATGCGTTTCTGTGTGTGTGCTAGGTTCCCTTCGCACAACATTCTACTGTTGTGAAGACGTACTTAGAAAAATTTCATTTTTAACATTATTTATTGAAGTGAAACTTACTCACACTAGATAGTAAACTAAAAATGGTCACGCAATGAAGCTCGTGAAATGAAAAAAGGTTAATGCTGATCCTCCTTATGAATGCTAAGCCCGTTCAACTCCATTAGATTCATTTCCCTATTTGCCTTCTCTATACATTTTCATTCATTGCTTTCTTATCAGTGGAATGAAGGTTGCGTAATTTAATTTTGACGTTAAAGTGTTCGCACCAATTGGTGAAAACAATCTGTTAAATGTATATGACTTTTTCTGCATTTTAATGTTTATTCAAAACAAAAAACGAAAAATCACTCTGCCAACAAAACATTCATTCTTCAAATTATAAATTTCAGCATAGCAAGTTTCACTTCTCAAGTGTGTCCCACTACACACTCTCTTTTTTTCATTCTAGACCTATTCATCCTGTCAAAAGACAAGATAATTATCAAACTTTTTCGTAGCAATTTTCTCAGCTGCTACATTAAAACTTTCTTTGTGTTGAAAAGAAATTGTTTCAAAAATGTTCTCTGTTATCCTGCGTTAGATGTTGTCCATATATGTCCTATGTCATCGCCTGATCTTTTTGTATTTAATTCAAAAATTTATCAATTATTGATATTCTTGATAATTAGACTCATTCTAATTAATTTAACCTGTTGTGTGAAAAAAATGGTATACATATCTTATTGCTTCAAGAGCGCAAAGGGAGCAATTATTGACACGTTGTGATGTTTGCAGCACAAGCCTCAGGAGAGTGCTGTAATCGTACGGTTTGAGATTGATCACTCTGCTCTCTTATTGCAAATTATATTTTCGCAACACATTCCATAAAGCAGGCGAATACTCGTACATGCTTGTTTTAGTAGCTCAAAATAATCAATTTGCAACTGAGAACAAAAATTTGAAAGTGGAAGCAAAAATTTGATAGCCGGAGCAAAACAAGACGTATTTGCTCCTGTTATGAAAGTGTTTTGCCCTTCCCATCCAATCAGTCACATGTATTTTGTTGGATTCACCTACATTGTGGTGCATAGGTTTTACAAAATTGTGTTTGCAATTCGGGCGCGGATGTGAGTGATCTGGACTCTTGCGAATATCGCAATTTGTCAAGAATTGCTTACTTTGCGCTCTTGTAGCAAAATATACTTACTATTTTCATGACACATCCAGGATGAGCAAAACAGTTTCATAGTAGAAGAAAATATGTGTTATGCTCCCACCATAAAATTTTTATTCCCCTATCAAATTTTTGCTCCTGATATGGAATTGGGTCACAAATCACTTTGTTCATCTAAAATGATAAAATATTTTCATGTGCTTTGTATGCATGTGTTGAAAAAATACAATTTTCCTACTTGAATAGCCTAAGTAAGACTGTTTTACAGAGATAGGTATATGGATCATTTAACTGAATGAAATTTCGGTTGAACGTAAAAAGCATTATTATATTTAAATCGACTTAATATTAAGAAGTGATAGTCCGCGTTAAAATGCAATTCATTTTCCTTTTACAAAACTCAGTCATGTAACCAAGGGCCTTTTGCAAGAATCGAATATGAAATACCAGAAAACATTAAATAAAAACTACATCATTGTGAAATGATTATATTGTTGAGAATATTGTTTTTGCATTACTTCGCCGTCTACTGTGCTGATCCTGTAAAAAGAAAATGGAAAAACGGAACTATCACTGACTACAGTTAACAAAAGCATCGAATAAATGATAATTTTGTTTGACATTAGCCTGTACAAAGGCGGAAATAAATAATCAGCCAATTTTGATTAAACTGCTCGGGGCCTTAACGGCAGTTGCTGCTTCTCCTTCACCCCATTCACAATTACGAAAGACTGGTTAAAACTTCTTGTCAGTGAAGTTGGATTTTGTGGTGTCACCGTCATCAGTGTTGGCATTTTTTCTGTTGTCACTTTCTGTGTCGTCACTGTCGGAGTTGTGGAGGTGGGGGTGCCTATGACTACAACAGGCGTTGTGTCTACTGCCGGATTTTTAGTTGTCGTCGAACTTACTTTTGGTGGAAATCCATAATTTTTGGGTACTGCTCTGGCACGTAACTGGAAACTGCCGTAGCGTATCGTTGTGCTGATGACGGCTAAATTAGTGTCGGTGAATGTCGAAAACGATTCGTATTGGTTGAAAGCGAGGATTACGTTACATTCTCTGATGGGGAAAAAAGTGATTTTAAGAATATGATTATTTTTAGAAGTGTATGATTTTGTTTTTAAGAGCGGTTTGAAATGAAACGGAGTATAATTGCAAAAATAGATATATAATGTTCTGTATGCAGTGAACCCCTCTAGGCAGTATCTCTGAATTGTTCATACAAATACAAAGTAAGTATGTTTATTTTCATACTTGTTTCTTTTGAAGGGTCTAATTTTAGTTGAGTTAATTTCTTCATCATCAGACGTTGAGTGTTAGCCAGTACAACAACCGATCAAATCTGGGTAAGTGGCCAGATGATTTTTTCAAAACTAAAAAGACTGCTTTTAGCTCTTGAATTCTGTTTGAAAAATGGTGCAAGATCATAGAATAAAAAAGACGACCTACCAATTTTTCTACTTTGTACTTGAAAATCCTTTTGAGTTGGGAAAATAAAATTTATCGTTTCTCCCACGAGTGAATGAAGAGTGGGAGAAAACTACATGTGAAGAAGTAGCTTACCAAATGTTACTTTACTTCAATTAATGATTGAAATATTGTGGCTTGTTGAAAGAAGAAAACTTTGAAGTGGTGGTTAACATAATATTATCATTAAAATTAGAAAGTAGAAAAAACATTCAGTGCAAAAAAAATTAATATTGTTTGTCAATTAGTCTTTTTTGTTTTTTTGATGATCTCTCCACTTTCTGAAATGTTTTTTATTTGAAATTTATTGAAATAAATTCACTTACTTTTTCAGCAGTACTACGTTTCCATCCATTTTCACATCATACAGCAGTAAACATGGTGGTGGTATAGTCAGTCCATTGCCAAATAAATTCACTTGTTGAATTATCATCTCGATTCTTGTGTTTGGATCACTCTCCAGAGTGAAAGTACATTCACCTGGCATAAGAATTATCGCTTTCAGTGATGTATCTTACCTCTCGTTGTAATTTTAAAGTTTGCTAATAACAATCCATAGGTATTTTTAAGGACATAGACAAAGGGAGGACCGGGTCTTGACCTACTCGGCTCCGAAAAAAGCTTGTTTTAAAAAAAAATAATGTATTGGAAGGGATAATTATGAAGAAGTGGACCTTCTCCTTACGATTGAACTGTCTACTACCTTGATATTTTTGTCGTCCTACAATTTTGTTTTTTGTTGTTAAGTATCTACATGTTTTTCTCATTTTATATACAGTTAGAATATTGTATGTTAGAAAACTCTAGTGCACTAATTTGGTAATTCTTCGCTATAAAAAACTCAGCTCGTAAATCTTTATTTACAATTCAAAAAAAAAAAAACCTGAATTTCAAATATGTGAAAAAATTGCCAAAAACTATCGATAGTTTTCAGTAATTAAAAAACATATCAGTTTATCGATATTTCATTGGTGAAGTTTCAAGTAAAAAAATTATGAAAAAATATTGATTTATCAATGTTTTATTGCTAAAGTGTTCGCGGTTTTTTTGGAAACTACTTCAGTAAGTCACAAAATTTTCACCAAACTTGTTTCTATATCCCGCAATCCCCCATGTAAATTTCAGCCTTCTTTTGTACAGTTTTTAACGTTTTTTTGTAAAAACTACTACAGCAGCAGTCATGAAATTTTCATTAGACCTCCTGTATAATATTTATCTGCCACTGAAATTTCAACTCTATTCTTACGGTAGTTTTCTCAGAATCCTGGAAAAACTTGTTTTCCATGAATTTGTTTTCTAGTTTTCTCCAAAAGTACCGAACCAACAAGCACCTAACTTCTTTTAAACCTGTTGATGCGTTTTAGGCCCAGTTGTTCGATGAAGAGTTAATTCTTAGTTTTGACTCTGGTTTAAGCTTGTATAATCGTATATGAAACTTTGGATTTAAATCAACCATAATCCTAAGATTTGAATTGACTCACCATTGTCCCACTAACTCTTGTGTATTATTATAGGTACCTAACTGATTCTAACTTTGATGTAGCTATTTAGAAATATAAATAGTGGTGGGCTATGGCTAACAGAGGCCTAAGGCAGCTTTTTATGTTAAGGCCCTTGTTCGTTTAATTGGAACTAATACGAGAGTCATCTTTTGAAAGGCCTTGGGGGCGGATTGTACCCACCACCCTTCTTTATTCCTTCACTGAATATAGATTTTTGTGTGAAGATCTAACACTAACAAAAACAATTTCATAAATTCGGACTTTGCACTTTACAAAACATACGATCAAGCTGTCTATTTTGTTACCATGAAGGTTCATGAAGGTTAGGGTCTAGCAATTTTTATTCGAACGTGGAACTTAAAAAATATGTAAATATTCATATACTCGTAATAATTTGCAAGAAAATTAAATTTCTGTCCCACTTTGAATCTACGGAATGTATTAGTGGAAATTTTCTCAATATTTGTATGACCATGGAGATTACCTTTGAAGAATGGATAGGCAGCCAAGCCCCTTATTTTAGTTTAGTAAATCAAAATTAAAAAAAACAGGAAACGTGTCATTACCGAATTGTGATAAAGGATTTCCATCGTACTGGTAGGTGATCCAATTTTGATTGAATTCTGACGATGTACTCGGAACCCAGAATGCTGACTGGCACGGTGCTAACGACCACAAAATGGTTGTTTGCTCTGTCGCTGGAATCGGCGCTTCATTCTGACTGTCGACGACACTTATCGATACGAATGTGAGCGTAAATAATTCTAAATAATACCTGAAACCATGCTTTCGCTATGTAATAATCGATATGAAGTTTTTCTTTCCATGAATGGTCATGGTTAACGTACTTCAAATATTTCATTTTCAAAAATTCAGTATAACTATGTTGAACTTGAATAATCACTTGTAGCTTCCATTAACACATTCGAAGTCTTGTTTCATGATACACTACCGCATAAATAAAATCTTTAGGAATATCAAACAAATATAAATGTTATTCGCTTTTGATCTAGAGTAGTGAGAGTGATAGACCCACATTCCGAGATCCGTGTATGCGGGTGCATTGATGACAGAGAAAGTGCTGTAAGTTCTGTACTAGGCTGTAGTAAAACCGAAAATATTTGTAGAAATTTTCATATTTATTCGTATTTATTATAAAACTGAAACGTTTGATTTTGACTTTCTTATTTTTCTATGCCGTTAAAGTAGAATGGAAAATTTTCGACATCCATACAGAATACAGAACTACATGAGCTTCTATTAATAAATACTGTTGTCAAGTTTTGCAGTTAGGGAACATTTTTTCATGTAACTGTAAGTGGGATTCATAGTTGGGGAACTTAGACTAATAATGTAGGAAATGCTAATTCATTAAATTTAAATTTGTTTATCGTCTATCTCTCTCACACTTATATATTATTTTCAATTTGTTATAATTAATAATTACATTTATTTGAAATATTCAGGTAACTACTTACTGACCTATAGTTTTTTTGTTTTTTTTTCGGTTGGATACTTTATTTCCCTTTTGTTTCTTTGAATAATTTTTGGTTCTATATTTATAACGTTTATTTTGCCACAAATTTAATTTCGCTCTCTATAAAATTAATGCAGTGACGTAGGGAAGTCAAAACATGCAAACGTCTTTCGAAACGGAGTCTAGGGAAATTAGGAAAAACTTAAAGAAATTTAAATTAAATGAGATTTAGTTTAAATTACTTAGTAATGGTCCCGAACCAGCTTTTTGAGAATTTCATGCCTCAACCTTGTGCCAAATTTTCTGAAGGGCGAAAACCTCTCCAAAAAAAAAATATTTTTTGTTTATTTGTTCAGAACACGTGTTCGTACGTAAGAATGTTTCGAACAAAAGTTATTCCCCTATAATTCCCAAAGAAGTTCTCTTGTCATTTTTTCATTACACTTCTCCATCCCCAATAAACCTCGTCTAAAGTAAGGTAGATACTGTTTTACAAGAAGGGTTGTTCAATAAAGGATTTTGGCAACATCTAACCGAAAAATACGTATTTTAATGCCCCTTGACTGAACAACAAGTCAAAAATTTCAATACGATACGAAAAAATATTGTTGAGGCATGCACATTTTTGCGTTAACTTTCTCACAGTTTAATCTCTTTCTTGCACGGCTCAACTACTTTCTCAGTTTTTTGTTTTTTCCAAAGTTAAATTAATATTCAGTTCTAAAAAAAAATTGAGTCATTTTTTCTGTGGTGAGGGAAATCGAGAAAGGTGTGAAAATTTTTTGGACAAAAAAAAAACAACAAAATTATTAATTATTGTGGGGATGTGAATGTAAACTCCTGCACCTTCATCGGGTATCGGCACCGTCGTAGCTGTGCAGTAGCATCGCCGTTATTTTCAACCTGTAGGCTGCCAGTTTAATTCCCCACGCTGACAACCTACAGAAATGGTGACCCAGATGTGATGTGAAGCACATCTCTCGTTTGTTCATGCATCCCCCTCTGCAGAATGGCATTGAGCCATAATAACGTAAGCCTGCATTGTGGGTTTGGTGGTTTCCCCGAGTACCAGCAGCCTAACTCCGCCCTCTGTGTACTGTCGTGCTGTAACCGGCGCAGCACTGGGGCTAGTGGTTGTGGAGATGTGAATGTAAATGCCCTCACCTTCATCCATTATCGGCTGCGGCATCGAAGCTGTGCAGTGTAGGTTGTCAGTTCGATTCCCCATAACGACAACCTACTATTATTAATTGTTTTAATATTTTTTTAAAGGATGTTGCAAAAAAGTGTGTAACATGCATGCAAAGTGGGTGATTGATACACGCATGATTTGAGGCACTCTCGCTCGATTGCTATAAAATTCACACTGGTGTTAAAAATCACTTACTTTTTGCGCTTGTTCCACAAATTAATAACTATTTCATTATTTTTGCATCAATAAACCCCTCTAACTCTCTTAAACCTCTTCCAAATCAGGTACCTTTTCAGTAAAAAAGCTTTTGTAATGATATCTTGTAAATTCTTTTTTAGTTTAATTTCTCTCCTAGGAATCTTCATTAACTCATGAACTTATCATTTCATTTTACTCACTAAAATATCACAATTGTTGACATTCACCATTCTTCTTCTATTGCGGGTGAAACAATGATTCACATATACTCCAAAATACCAGCGATACTTGTTTTGGTTTAAACAAGTCGTTAATTTACCATTCCTCTCTAAGCAATCCTAAACAATATATGCAGCTTGAACAACTATGCTTAATATGGCAAACGATCATCATGGAATACGGTTTTCGGCGCATTACAAATTTTTTAAACATTTTTACTGAACAATATAATTATGTGATCCTTGCTTCAGCTAAACTTCCAATATTTTGACAGGATACTGTTACCTGTTTTTCTATTTGTGGGGCTCGAGTAATGATAGATTCACTCTGGGTGGCGTAAAAATATTACATAAATTGGGAAGAGTTAAAGTTGTTCTTATGAGATACTAATAGCATAGTCTGAAAAATTACCCTCTCGCAAGTTTTTCCGAAAAAATAAAAAATAAAAACAGAAATTTTTCGGATAGACTGCCGCGTTTCTTCTGCTGAAAATCTAAGTCGATGAAGCCTTTGATATTGTTAGTGTAAATATTTTTAATACTACAGCTCTCTCCTTTTATTTTCGTCAACCGACATTGAAATCTCGAAATCAAATTCGGTATTTCAGTGAACCATGTCTATGATCAACAAATATTTAAGTTTGAAAAAATGTTCTCAATTAAAATTTACTTAGTAAATAAGGGTCTGTGTTAGTTAATTTGTGATCTGTTTCGATTGTGGGTGTGTTGTCAAGCTCCTATTTCTGTATCTCTGAAGTCGGTTACGACGATTAACTTGACTCGTTTGATGAAACAAACATTTATTTCACGTAACACATAAGGTTGAAAAGATACGCGTATTGTCTATGGCTTTTTTGAAACACAAATCAGTTTGTAGACATTTTCAATGCTATTGTAGTTGTTTCATATTTGTTTGTCGTTCACCCAGCACTGAAACAACAAAAAAGAAAGAACTGAAAACGGTATTAAAAGCGAATAAATAAATCTCAGGTCAGTGATTGACCAACCTCAGGTGCCTGTTTGTAGCCAAGAAAAAAAGTGTCAAGTTTGGCTGGAATTGAAGCCAAAAGTTTTCTCACCCATTCAGTTTCCCAAGAAGTACGAGAAACGCTAGCTGCACTTTACTATTCACACCAAACAGTGGTAAAACATAATTTCATTTTATTTTTCACGGTGGAAAACAGCTGTGATTCATTCGGTATTCGATACAATGTATACCGGTGTTGTGCCAGTAGTATAGCGCATACTCGACAAGGAAATGCCATATTTGATGCGACGAACCGATGAAGTCGAATTTACCTGGAACAAAAGATGATATATTTGTTAATTTAATGAATGAGTAAAAATATGTCTGTTTATGTCTTTTATAATAAAGAAGCATCATAAAATCCTTTTATTGGGTCCTCCATGAATGCCTTCACTTCAAAATTCATGAATATCTGTGGGCCAATTCCGTTGCAACTCATGAAATTTGGTGAATATCCTCACTTACCTTATCTGTTAGTAGTGTACCAAGTAGTGCTAATTTCTATCGCTAGGTCTGTTCGATATGGCAAAGTATACGAAACGTTTTCGACTTTGTAAAACGATGGTTCGATTCGGAAAAGTGCGGCGCTAGTTTTTTAAAGAAGCTAGATAAAACTCGAAAAAAACTTTATTTTTCAGAAAGTGCCAAATTTTTTTGCCGGAATCGGTGAGTAAATTCTAATGAAAAGTTCTTCCCCAAAGATATTAAGTTAGTCTGATTGTATCACACCCAATTTTTATTTTAAAAAACAATTGTTAAGTTTTTCTTTTTCACAGAAATGACTCAGAACTCGTTCCGTATAGAGAACAGGAAACTAACTTTTAACAAAACTTTTTCAGAATCAAAAATTTAAGTTCTGCTCTTTTTTGCATTGTCGAACTCGCCTAATTTTTAGGAAAACATTTCACATTAAAATAACCCGAACTGCATTATGGATTCTCTGTATTTTTATTGAAAGTCCTTCTCTGCTCACCAAACCGCAGTAAGATGACATATAGGTTCCAATTGATCGTCTCAAACTTGTTTTGTATTGAAATCATAACGAAATTTATAATCCGGTTGATCAGTTTATTTAAATAGCCTTAAAACAATGCAATAGTTTCTTGCATGGTTGTTTATTATTAATTTTTATACTCTACCTCATGCAACAGATAAATGGGTCAAGGATTGAGATACTAAGTAAAAACTTGCGGTGATGACAGTTTTAGAAATGAATCGATAAACTTCTCTGAATTGTCTATATTGTTATAAGCTTCAAAGTGATTAGTCTTTTTTTTAACTGAATACAGCCGTATTGGTTTTCCAACAATTTGAGTTTTATGTGATTGGTCCTGGAACTACGAGATTTCGATTGGGTTGGTTTCAAAACCTATCATTTGATTTTTGATATGTAAACATCCGTGCTCTCAGTAGAGCTACGCGAGACCATGGTTGTCCTACAACATCATCCATAATTATTTATAAGGGCGTACTAGCGAGAATTTTTTTCTGGAGGGGGTTTTGAATTTTATTTTCATATTTTTTCAGTTGGTAATTTTCATTTTTTTCTATGTCCCTCACTTTTTTCTCGTTTTTTCACTTTTTTTTGTTTAGTTGTGGGGAATAACCCTTAAACTTCCTCTCTCGCTGCTTCACCGTTTATAGCCTTTTAAAATGATGCATTACTACAAATTCACTTGGAAAGAATCTCTCTGGAATGTACGTCATGTAGAAGAGAAAGGCTGTGCCGCTTATAACATACATGTTTATCACTCGAGGTAGTAGTTTCTGTAAATGAAGAAATGCTTTATATAATGCGAAATCTGATCATTCCGTAAGGGTAGAATAAAGTTGTATTAATCAGTACCTGCACCATAAAGTTATTCCAACCGCCTATAGCAAACATCCAATGAATGGTAGGTACTACTCCGTACACTGCCCAAAAGACGAATATACCAATTCTTAAAATTTCACTGGATGAGAAAATTTGAATGGCCATCACGGCTATGAAAATGGCAGGTACTGTCGCTGAGTGAAAAATGCACCAATTCTGTGGATCATATTGATAATTGTTATCATTGTTGTTTCGCTGTAACCGTTCATTTCATATGTTTGTTCATCAAGGTTGAAAATGTTTGAAAGGAGACCGTGTGGTGTAGCGGTTAGGTGCTTAACCTTACAGAAAACTTTGAAGTTTGAGAGCAGCTACTTTCATATTCTCCATTGAAAATGGCGGTATGTTTACTTTTGTTTAATTTGGTACTTTCATTTTTGATTGCAAAATTCATGTCAGGAGGCTATTAAGTATTGGCCTCCGAATCTCAATCACCCCGTTCCCCTTTATCGGCAACAAATAACATCCATGTATCTTGCCAGAACTCGATTAGAAAAAGTCAAGAAATTAACAACCCTTTATCATTTCTTTGAAAAATTATGATAATACTGGATGCCTATGTATTTATTCATAATGATGAATGGGTTTGAAGTGATTTTATCTTATTTAATCAATTGAAAATTTTGCGTTTAGAACCAGTTTTTGCAGAGAATCTATTTTAACCTACTTTAACCATAACAAAAGCATTTCGTACATTTTCTTGTTCTCATTCGATACGTTTAATAAGTATATAAAAAAAAGTATATTTGTATGAAGTTATACAGGGTGTTTCCTGAGAAGCCCTTCGAACTTTAAGATTTGATAGTGCATCTCAAAATAAATGAAAAGAGTTTAATAAAAAAGTATCTTATCCACAGCGGTACGGAGCTATAGGTAGGCCTACACTAAAAAACATGAAATAAACGAACTTACCTACTTATAGTTTAAAATATTCACCACGAGGAACACAAAATGTTCTCTTCCCTTTCTCCGTACCTACTTAAGGTAGCTTACCTTGATTAAACTTCATATCAATTATAAAAATTTGGCTAATTCGTACTCACCTCAGAATTTTTAGTACAATTTTGGGAATTCCTAGAATCTTTGCTGCACAAGATAGGGTAAAAATGTGAAGAACCTTTTGTGTTACTCGTAGCGAATACTGTTTCCTTAATATGGTCAAACAACAATTTCAAAGGAAATTTCCTAATGTCATGCTTTTAGTATACCCATAGTTCCTTGAACGTTGAGAACGTGACACGCGTTCATTGGATCATATTCTTAGTTTATCCTTAAGTGAAAAAAAGTCTCTTGAGTGATTTTATTATCTGTGATTTTAGTACTTAAATTGGGAAAAAGTTAATTAAGTGCTTTCACTTAAATAAAAAAACATTTGAGAATACAACGGCCCTATAAACGTTTTTTATTTGCCTCGAGGCGTACTATCTGCTATTAAGAGTTCGTGTGGGTTCTGAGGAAACACCCTGTATTATAATGTAAGAATATGTAAACAGAACTCGATGTTTTTTATTCAGGGGAATAAAATCGATGTCCTAAACGTTTTGAACAAGAATAAATGTCTATCTGAATTAAAGTAAAATATCTGTGTTTTAGTTTTTGTTCGTTCTTCTTTTTTCTTTTTTTTTTGAATATATTTAAATCAAGGTTGGATTTCAATTGTTTTTATTAGTAGCCCAGTGGTATTGCAAGCTTACGATTCTAAGAACATTGTACTTTTGAAAATAGTGAGAGAATACTGCGATAGGAATGTGAATTGGGAAATAAAGACATCATTTGGTGATTTTTGCGACCATTTTGTGTGCGGTATGGGTTCGAATGTATTATTTATGTAGATCACAAAAAAAAAAAAAGTTTCGCAGTTAATGACTGTATGATTATATACTTACGACGTTGCACCAAAATGCATAATATATCCCAGACGTATATATAGCCAATAAACTAAAGCTTATTCCATATAGGTCATATTTGAGCAATTGATGAAAGTGGTTTTCCGATCTACAATTGAAAGTGTGGTAAAGAACACTTGTTATCATGCAACCCTGCAAAAATACGAAAATTGATTGGGTAACGAGTGTTTATAATATTAAGCGTGTACTTTACTTTATCAAAGAATATTTTTTAGAATATAAATTGGAAAGTTAGATTTTATACTGTTAGCAGTTCCATTTAAAGCAGAAATCAGACGTAGTTTCTAATCCTACCGTCAGCCATTGACATACCTATCAATATTTGAAGAAATGTTATCTGAATTATTAAGTTACGTACATTATTAAGTGGCTTGTATTTTCCTTAGAGAGTTTTTTTTGGTAAAAAATGAAAATAGTATGTTTCACACCAGTGCTAGGGCAATGTAAAAAGAGGAGAAAAATGGTGAAAGAGAGCACTATTTGCTTTATGTTAATTTTTTCATTTTAGTTTCTTTTACCTAAGAATTTTTTAAGAAAGGTACAATTCAATTTCAAATACATTTCAAAAGTGAAACTT
Source organism: Ericerus pela (assembly GCA_011428145.1). NCBI lineage: Eukaryota > Metazoa > Arthropoda > Insecta > Hemiptera > Coccidae > Ericerus > Ericerus pela. The sequence goes on from WOFM01000448.1 coordinate 2,021,788, forward strand.
GCGCGTAATACCCATTTTATTTACCGTTTTTAAAGGACATAGACTTATTTAGATGCGCTGTTTCATGAAAATACAGGATGTTTGGTTTGGGCCTTGTTGAAAAAACTTTTTCCTGTCATTTTGGTTTCTTGGCGTTGTTTATGAATTTAAAAAGTTGTAGTTTACCTGAAAACATAGTAGTAATCCTGCAACAATTATTTTATCGATGATTGAATCGTGAAAGTTTAGTAAACATAAATCGTAAATCAACATGACCATAAATCGGACACAGCCAAACAGATGACTCCATATGTTTATTGTCTCATTTGTCAGCCAAAATGTACTGCGTAAATATAATCGTAAGATTAATGAAATTAATATATTAAGCACTATTTATACATATCTTCTCAATTTGTCTGATATTGTCTTTTATTTTTGGAATGTTGAGAGAGAAATTTGTTGCTGGTAGATTTATTTTTATTTTTGGTAATGAAAACTTTTTTTTTCTTTTAATCTAATGATTTTGAGAAAACAACGTCTTCCCTTAAAAATATTTTTTTTTATTCACATTCGATGAAAACAGTTACTTGATAATTTATTAAATTTGTTCGCATCTAATAGTTATCGTGAACTTAAATTAATTTGTCTGAAAATTTTCCATAGAATTGGTTATTTTGTTCAAATTTTAATCGAAATGACAATGAAAAGCTGAATTGTTTTTATGTAACCAAAATCATTGTCTCAAAATTCAAATGTAATAGTTTAAATTCTGAAAACCAGTTTGTATAGGAGTAGTTTCGATTGTGTTGCGAGTCAAGTTAGTTTTGAAAATTAAATATATATGGAGTATTTATGTAGGTTGATAGGTACCTTGCGTTGGTTTTTTTTCCTCCGATAATGATTAAGGTTTTTCTTCTGGTTCAGTAAAAAAGTTAATATTTTTTATATAATACATGATCAGAAAGACAATGTTTACTCTAGTATTTTTTGAGTGAAAATTAGCTCGTATAATTGGAGAATGTAATCTCGATGTAAAATAAACGCGCCTCCAATAAAAACGTGAAGCATCTTTTTACATGGAAGCACGTTCACTTTAAATCGTGGTAGAGGTAATACTTTCTAAATGAGACGTTAAACCTGCCACAGTGAGGAGGTTGATATTTTCTTCCGTTTTTTATAATTTCCATGTAAAATTCATCATTATGAAAGAATTTTAACGTTTCGTCGCTTTCTGATCATTAATTATACAAAATACCCTACTCAACAAGGTTCAAAAGTTAGTTTACATGACTAAGGAATTGCTCACTTATTGCACTCGTTTTGCATACTTTCCCTAACATTTAAACACTCACTTTTGAACCTTAGTGTGTAATATACTATTAAAATAAAATAATACACTTTTTTGTTACATCTCTTTATAAAAGTCTCGGAAAATTAGATGAAATTACGACGGTACAAAGAAATTAATATATATAGTAAATGATTTTGTTGCTGCAATGTGTCAGGTGTGTTCCTCTAAGTATATGGTAAAAAATCTCTAACCCAAATCTGATTGCCTCCCCCACAGAGTGGCAAAATGTATAATCGTTTTAAGTTTTTATTATTTTTATTAAAAATTGTTGCCGAGATACGAGGAAAATAGCTCAGTAAAAAAGTACTTGCCACAAAGTCTTTTACAAAGAAAGTTCTAATAAAAATTTAACTTAGTGTGATAGAAGAAGTAATAGGTAGAGGTCATCAAAAAGTTAAATTTGAGAATACGAGTTTTTGCAACGTAGAAAACCTAACTTTTGCAGGTTTATAGCACTATAACTATGACATGGAGCTGAATTTTGGTCAGAATTTTTTTTGTAAAAATTTTATTGAAAATATTTTTTACAGAGATTCTTATTTTCTTCGTAACTACCAGTTTTTGAGAAAAATGAAAATATCTAAAAACGATCATACATTTTTTCATTCTATTGGGGAAGCAAGCCGGATACCGGGTGAAACTGGGGAATTTTTACCTCATATATGGAGACCTCTAACACATTTCAACAATAAAAACTTTTATAGAAACTTATTATTTTATAAATCAGTAATTCTCCTGGGCTAATAAGGTCCAGGAAACTTTTTAGCAATAGATTTTATATTTGACAACCTTTCAAAAGTGATACCGGTATACTTGAAGAAATTCTGTGTGACATTTCTATGAGCTCGCCTAATATTTGTTTTGAAGAGAGGGGCTGATCTAATCGTCTCACATGTTCCGTTTTCCTTTGGATTTACTATTAAAATATCGCATTTTTTTCTTTTTTGAATGAGAGTTTCAGGTATTCGCCCCCGTTGCTATGCTTGTGCACTTTCAACATTCATTTTTTTCAAACGATTCCTTGTTCACTCTTTCCAAAAATGAAAAGTTAATTTATTGTCTTATGTTACCACGTAGGAGATCTGTATTTTTGCGTGAAAGTTACAAACGAGTAAAATTTAATTGGCATACCTGGATATGCATTGCTGTAAGGTGAGCACATGGCGATAGCCAGTGCAAATATTTTGATTGAAATGTAGATGTGGTGGCACTTCAGTTAGACTGAGTAATCGCACGACACCGTTTTCATTGCTTACTTTGTACTGCTGGCTGCATATTGGGTTGCTGCACTCCAACTGAGTCTTAGTCGCGTTTATTTGTCTGTGTCGCGAAGTTTGACCACTTTTTATTAGCTGCTCGTGCCCTTCTTCATTTTCTACTCCAGCTACAGCCATCATCATACTGTAAGCATTTGTCAATACCTGTGAACAGCGAATTCAGAATCTTAATAAAAACGTTTACTTCTCTGCTGCCCCTTTATTTTATCTAGATTTCATAAAAAGTCAACCGGTTTTTATTTGTCTACTTTAACATTGAAATTATTGCACATATGTCCGGGATAGTATTTACTTAATTGAATTTTCATCAGGTTTTCAAGCCTAATATTTAAGATCGTGCGAAGTAGTAAAGTTAAGGCTGGGACCATGGTAGTTTTTCATTTCATGAAAAATCATGACTTTTGACATAAAATCAGAAATTCATATAGGTACGTTCTTATCTTTCTATTTATTATCGTGTTTATGTATATGCGTGTATTTGTATGTGTGAATGTATGAATCTATCTGAAGATTTTTGTTAAACACGATAGAGGTCGCAATTTCAATGCAATAGGGCGGAAATTCAGTATATAATGGAGCTTTGGGCATAATCTTGGGTGGGATTATGTTTAATGCAAATCTATGAGCTCCAGGGGCCAGAAATAAGTTCTGCCAATGAGAGTTAAGATGTAATTATAATTTGATAGGACTGAAACTTGCTAAATAGTTGGTTCTGAACCTAACAGAAACCCTCTGTGCCTGTATTATTTCAGAGAAGGTTTTAGACTGCGTCAATTTTTCTGAATTGTACGTTTGACTTTTGTGTTTGTCATGTACGAATCCTTTTAATAATTCGTAATCATTGGCGTAAAAAAATTCACATTTCTTTGTACTTCCCCAGATATTTCTAAAAACATATTCTCATTCTGAATTGCAAGTGACTTGAGTGGACATCCCACGGAACAATTAACACAAAATTTGAACTTGCAAACCTATTGCCATTGATGAACGACTGAAGAAATTGCGAAAAAAAACACAATAATTTAAATTTCTTTCGGGAAAGTAATGAACGGTATCAAACGAACCTATTGGATTCTGTAACATTTTCTGCTGCATAAGCAATGAATTTGTAAGAGAATATCAAAGTTATTTAATAATTCATCTATTGCAAACATTTACAGACAGATGGTACTTATTCTGTTTTATCCATAAACTTGAATAAATGTTTGTTAATAATTGGTTGAAAATGTACAATAAATGAAAGCAGTCTTTTTCTAATCAAAAAATAGGGACTAATAATATTCAAAATATCACCTCCTATTCAGTAGCCAAAAAATCGGACCCTCAGTCAAGTTTTGAACTGATGACTAATTCTTAATATCGAATTGAAACCGGTGATTTTTTAATATTCATTAGTTTAGAAGGAAGTATAGTGTCATTTTTTGTTGATTTTTTTGTCTACATCACAGTAGAAGAATATTCAGGGCTATTGGGAAGTGGAGGCTCCACAAAGAGCGCTAAATTCGCCTCACATTATCACACGCTGAAAAAAGGACGATGTAATTTTTTTTATGTATCTTTCCATAAGAAAAAAAAGAGTTTAAATTGATTTTCTGAAAATGGAAAAGTCTTTAATATGGATGATCAATAATCGTCCGACGATAATATTTAAATCCTACCCAATTGTAACGATAAAAATTAATTTTTAAAAGAAATTTTCACATTAAAAAATCACTACATTTATACTTATTTTCGTCCACTATCCTGTCTTCAGCCGATTACTATCTTCGTCTCCAGAGTGCGTATGTTTTGCTTTCTCTTTCCAATCGTGAATTTTTTTTTTTTTGTATCTAATTATTCTTGAAATTTAATAGTTACGTTTTTTGGAATATTTTTGTGAGGTTGGTAAAAATTTTCATCCAATTAGAAGCTTGGGTGAAAAAAGCATTTTTCTGTTCAGAAAATGTACTAGTTTCAGTTTTCAGTTGAAACAGGTCATCGCAATTAACTCTTGTTCTATGCTCGCCAGAGTGGAGAAAGTACCAATAATAATAAAGAAAACATTTCAGTCCATTGAAAAACGTGTGTGTACATCAAATTAATTGAATTGTTGGCTATTTTTTCGCCATAAAAGCAAGTTCTAAGCCTACTTGAATAACTTACCCCTGGTTACGGCAACATGTTTCGCTGGAGCTTTAACTTACGCGGGCATACACTTCACTGTTAATATACCACCATTCAAGCTATTTGTCGGCAATAACCTGCGTAACAAATTTTCCGCAATTTCGTTAAATTTTTGCGCACTGTTTTCGTAAATTTCGTCGGATGATAGCGAAGAACGCGCGACTGATGGCGGTTACCAAAACATGATTAACTTACCAGGATGCCTTGTGTCGAGTGTCTACTGACGTCGCCCAAATTTTCGGAATAAATTTTCATGAAATGAAATAAAAAAAATTAGGTCTTCACGTAGGAGGTCGATGCCAGTAGCGACGAGTTCGTGTAACGGAATACGAAGAAAATTACAACGTAAATAAAAATGCTACTGATAAATCGCAATGCTTGGGTGTGCGACAGTTGCAATAATAAAACGGCAGCAACAATCGACAATACGATTGTGCCTGTACCGTATTATGGACAAATTTGTGGAGCAAAAGTTGAAAGAAAATTCGTTGGCCTCTATGTACACATCAACTGATCCGCCATTTACGAATTGTTCATTGTCCAAATGGAGAAAAAGAAATGAGGAATTTGAAAAGCGAACATGAAAGTGACTTTGAAGTGTACACACAGCACACACGTTCTTATTCTGTAGTGTGGAGGTACCTAACACTTATTTCGAAAGAAAAAAAAAGGGGATCAATAATTTTGTGGGGATTAGACCATAACTCGTATGAGGAAATAGGCTCGGCCTATCGACGACAGTCGTCACCTTTAGTGACAATTATTTGTGCCTTGCACGTTAAACCAAAACACAAATGTATGTTCGTTTGTACTTGTCTATTTTTGCAGATAGACAAGTTACAAATCTCAGACAGTGACGAATCGATAGATAACGATCTCGGCGATGTCACAGTTTGATACGAAGATGCATTCTCCGTATTTTACCGTTGCCATAGCAACTGTAAAGTACAAATAAATTATCTACACTATACCTATGTAAATATTACATAGGTGTGTATGTGTGCGTGTAGGGAGCCGGGTATATAAGGCCAGAAAATCATAGACTATATCGCCAGTGTTTGCCGAGGTCTTGGCTCCCTTATATCTTTCTGGTATTTTGGCATAAACACGCAAATTGTTCTGTTGAACACCTTCTTTGTTGGTTTTACTTTCCACGATGTAAGGTATTCCACAGTGGTGACCTCGACGTGATTTTTTTGGCCACGTCGCGGTGTCTTTTGGAAAATTTTTTTAATTAGAAATTTTATTTTTACAAAGACACTAGGAGCTCTCAAAGGTGTCTGCTAAGTGGGAATTTACACCCCCCTTCTTGAGTATACTTACCAAAAGGAGAAACAGCATACCCTGGAAGGACATAGTTGGCCTCATCCACCAACTCCTCCACCTTAGACACACCAAAGAGAATTCAAAGACCTCAACCCCTCAGAAAATAAGAAGAGGAATAGACATCCCGGACTCGAATGTCTAATAGTGACAATTGACCAACAAGAATTGTCCTCCAAATCTCTGAGGAGTAGAAACATACCGACTCCTCCAACAGATCAGCAAACCTTTTGGCGAATAATCAAGATAATCCGAAAATATTAGCCAACAAGGTTCAATGGCACAGCCAACCAAAAACCCACCCACCATGTCAGCAACCGGATCCTCACAACAAATGCTAACCCTGGAACTAATAGCCCAAATAGTACAGTTATTAAATACAAGAACCGAGCAAAATCCGGCATTCTACAGACGGAGGATCGATATACCAGAATTCCTCCCGAATGAAGTCGATGTCTGGCTGACCCTTCTCGATGGTAAATTCAAAACCAAGAACATTCAAGCCAACCAACGATACACACACATTTGTGGAGGCATGCCCCCACAAATAATAAGATGAATCCCAAATATCATGGATTGCCCTCCGGCAGAAACCGATAAATATGCTTGGTTCTGCAAACAAGTTAGAAACGTATTTGGCAAAACAAAAAATGAAATAATTGACGAAATAATGGGTGGAATGAAGATAGGGGATGACAAACCCTCCATCTTCATGGCTAAACTACGAAAGAAGGCTGACCACATAGTAGCCCCTTCGGTAATCGGAAACCAATTCTGTAAGCAACTTCCACAACATGTTGTACAGGCATTGGCAGCAGTAGGATCAACAATAATAAACGAATCTGCTGATCTAGATTACTTAGCCAAAAGTGCTGACAATGCACTACAATACTCGAAGAATTCACTTTCAATTAGTGCAGTGTCAGTAGAGACAGGAGAAATTGCACAGTTGAGAGCACAAATAGCCCAGCTTACTACACAAATGCAAAATAACAACAAGTACAATAAAAACAAAAATAACAATCATCAAAATAACCGGTCTAGAAGCAGAAATGACAAAAATTGACAAAGCCGATCAAAAGATCGAAGAGACGGTAATTCTTATAGGGGTCAGAGTCCAACTCTCCCTAAAAACAAAAAAACTTCATCCAAATCTCCTTCTTGAAACTGGGATGAAAAGAACAGCTTCTTCCATAATAGATTTGGCGAGGCCGCCACCAAATGCAATAACAAATGTCAATGGTGGAGCAGGACCTACAAGTCCGAAGCGTCAAACTAAAACAAGGGGCCATCTACGTGGCCGAAGACCCCTCAGAAAACTACTCATGCCGCCTGTTCTTAAAGGACAAGACAAGCAGGAGAAAGTATCTAATAGACTCAGGCCCTGACCTAAGCATATTGCCAGCAAATAGAAAACACAAGATACATACTCCGAAATACTATCTCCATACTGTGAATGGTCAAAACCTTCTAGCCTACAGACTTGAAACAATCAAAGTTAACATCGGACTGCGAAGAGACATGACTTGGTCTTTTACAATTGCGGATGTTCCAAATCCAATCCTGGGTGCTGACTTCTTTGCCCACTACGGCTTAATCATTGACTTAAAAAATGGCAAATTGATTAATAATGAAACAAAACTTTGTGTGGATGGCAAAACACTAGTGTCTCAACTGGACCCAGCTATTTCCAGTTGTAGTAAAGTCGACGAACGATTCTTACGGATTCTGTCAGACTATTCTGGAGTCACTCAACCATCAATTCGCAGGCACCCAACCTATAAACATGACACAGTTCATTATATAGAAACAAAAGGGCTGCCATGCCACGCTAGAGCAAGAAGGCTTCTGCTAGACAAGCTCAAAGCAGCCAGGGAATACTATGATCGAATAATTAAAGAAGGTATTTGCAGACCTTCAAACAGTTCATGGAGTTCCCCTATCCACATGACTAAAAAGGCAAGTGGAGAATGGCGAATTGTTGGAGACTACAGAGCCTTAAATGCCAAAACAGTTCCCGACTGTTATCCAGTCCCAAACATAATGGACTTTAATGCAAATATGAAGGGTAAAACGATGTTCTCCAAATTAGACATCAACTGGGCATTCCACCAAATACCAATGGCCAAACAGGATATCCCAAAAATGGCACTCATAACGCCCTTTGGACTATTCAAGTACCTTCGAATGCCTTTTGGACTTCGTAATTCAGCTCAAACCTTCCAAAGATTCATCGATGGATTGTTTAGGGATTTGCCATTTGCATATGCATATCTGGATGACATTTGCATATGTTCAGAAGGAGGTGAGCAACAACATGAGAAGAATGTAAGAGCTGTTATACACAGTATACACGCTGCCGGCCTTACTATCAATGTAGGTAAAAGCTTATATGCACAAACCAAAATTGACTTTCTCGGCTACAAAGTCTCGACCGAAGGCATAGCCCCACTAAACACCAAAGTTGAGCCAATATTAAATTTTCCAAAACCCTCAAACGTAGCTGAACTCAGATGTTTCTTAGGGATGGTAAATTTTTACAGGCACTGCATGAAAAACGCAGCAGCTGAACAAAGTAAGCTGTTCGCTTTAATAAAAACTTCAAAGAAAAGAGATAAAACTCCACTCGACGGGAATAAAGAAGCTGAAAAAGCATTTGAAAATATAAAAAATTCGCTGGCCAACGCAGCCCTCCTGGCTCACCCAGACAAAAGTCTGCAGTTATGTGTTGCATCCGATGCCTCTGATTTTGCAATTGGTGCAACACTGTACCAAAAGGAAAAGGACCAAAAGTTTTTGCTCGCTTTCTTCTCCAGAAAGCTATCTAAAACAGAAAGAAATTACAGTACTTACGATAGGGAATTACTGGCAATCTTTGCTGCGCTGAAGCATTTCAGGCACCAACTAGAGGGTAGATGTTTCACTGTGTATACAGATCATAAACCCCTAATACATGCCTTATGAGGAATTTGAAAAGCGAACATGAAAGTAACTTTGAAGTGTACACACAGCACACACGTTCTTATTCTGTAGTGTGGAGGTACCTAACACTTATTTTGAAAGAAAAAAAAAAGTGTATCAATAATTTTGTGGGGATTAGACCATAACTCGTATGAGGAAATAGGCTCGGCCTATCGACGACAGTCGTCACCTTTGGTGACAATTATTTGTGCCTTGCACGTTAAACCAAAGTTTGTTTGTACTTGTCTATTTTTGCAGATAGACAAGTTACAAATCTCAAACAGTGACAAATCGATAGATAACAATCTTGGCGATGTCACGGTTTGATACAAAGATGCATTCTCCGTATTTTACCGTTGCCATAGCAACTGTAAAGTAAAAATAAATTATCTACACTATACCTATGTAAATATTACATAGGTGTGTATGTGTGCGTGTAGGGAGCCGGGTATATAAGGCCAGAAAATCATAGACTAAATCGTCAGTGTTTGCCGAGGTCTTGGCTCCCTTATACCTTTTTGGTATTTTGGCATAAACACGCCAATTGTTCTGTTGAATACCTTCTTTGTTGGTTTTACTTTCCACGACAAGGTATTCCACAAATTTCTTCGGCTGAAAGAGTTTCTTGTAGCAGTGGACGGGCTAATGGCGTGTATTTTTTTATTTATTTTTTTTTGTGCGTGCGAATCTTCATTTTATGCCGGTTTGTTTTCTGTATAATTCCATACGTGTATTTGGTGATGGAAACAATAACGCAAGTGCTATTATATTATTCGTATGTGACTGAATTATTTGATTCTTCATGCTGTCGATTCGTCATATTGTTTCTTTTATTCAACGTGTACTTTCTGCTTAAATTGTGGCACTTGTATCATCGGAGAAAGTTTCCAGGTTGACATGATTTCCCTCGGACCCCCTCCTTTCCACCAACTTGGATAATCACGGCTCTCCACCGCCTCGCCGTTGAATACGATTCTGGTGAAAACACGCACCACGCACCTGAGAAACAAGTTTCGAGTGCCAGTCATTTAGGCTTATTTTACAAGAGCGCACCATTGATTCTGCGAGTGTTCTTTCGCGTGACAAAAATATTTTCGTAGGTAAGCACAGCAAACACCACAAACATTCACTTCGAGTTTTCTTGACAGAAAGCCACCAGCGAAGAATGGCGGCGTCATATGTCAAATTTAATTTTCCAATGAGGGGTTTACCTTGGGCTTATTTAAGTTATGTGTGAAAAAACTGAATTTGAGCAAGCAAAAGCTGCTTGTTTACAATCGAGATTGTACAGTCTAAAAGTTCGGGACTATTTAACTTCTAGGTTGTAAAATCTCGTTTTGTTGAAGTTGATAGTGAAAAAGTTGTATGTAAACACTTAAAATCAGGAATGAAGATTGTATTTTAACTATTTTTCAGAAGGTTTTCTATGAAAATCTACCTATCAAGGCTTCCTTGTCAATTTGTGAGTAATGCCTTTTCCAAAGGCGATAATGTACGTGAACGGAAAGCAATTGATCGTTCTTGCCCTTTTGCTCCGTGTGAGAGAAATTCATCGTATGAATTGTAACGCCTAATACTTTCATCCACTCGCAATCAAGGACAGATTACTGCTTACCACTCGCAACATAGCATTCCAAAATCTCTTTTTAACTTATTATACTCTATTATAACAGAAATAACGTCATCAGGAATCAGGGACTGGCCAAGGTACAATTTGAAAATAGCAGAAGTATGGTATAGACTCAGCACTGAAAAGATGGAGGCATTGTTAGGCCTACTATTTTTTGCAGGCCTAACAAAGAGTTTACTCTTACCAAGAGCAGATCCCTTCTCAGAGAGGTATGGTAGTTCAATCAACCATAGCACCATGTCAAAAAATCACTTCTAATTTCTACTAAACTATTTACACTTTGACAACAAAAAACAGAGAAACAAAGAAGACAAATTTTCGCCATTTAGAGACATTTGGTTGGTCTTCATTCAGCAGTGTCCCAAACATTATCGACTTAGCACAGATCTTATAATCAACGAGACTATTTTGCCATTTTGGGGATGTTGTGGTTCTGAAATTTACTGCTCATAGAAACCCTATATGTATGAGTTAAAGGTAATCTCCATATGTGACCCCAAGTGATATGTAATATGGTACCATATTTGGGACATGCAAATTCTCAATTAAGAAGAGCAGAATATATACGATCAAAATTTTAGAGAGCCACTCCGAAAAAACCAAGAGGCAGAGTACAATGATAACCAAGAGAGTTACAACGAGTGGGTAACAACTAAGATAACATAGTGCTGCCACTTTGAGTTAGCAAGCAGAACCAAAACAACAAAGAAGATTTAGTGCTTCCCCTCCAAGCCAGTAAGCAGAGCAACTCAAAACTGAAGTCGATAAACCAGGTAAATATGTACTTTAATTGTGCACGCCTTACTTTTCCTCACAAAAGGTGGTAATGATGGACAACTGGTTCACATCACTACTTGTAAACAAGTTGCTTAAAAATGGTCCGAGACTGGTTGGCATTCCAGAAATGCAACGAGGTTATCCGAACAAAGTTTGTGTTTTTGGCTAACCAAACTCTCGCAACATTTATTCCAAAAAGGAATAAAGTTGTTATTTTACTTACCACTCTCCACCATTATCCACGCATCAATGAAGCAACTCAAAAGCTGGAGATGGTTCTTTATTATAACCAAAACAAATCAGGGGTTGATGTTTTCAATGAATTATTGTCCTTTAGAACTACCTCCCAGAAAACTCATCACTAACCCGTGAAATATTTTTAGGATTTTGGACATTGCTGTGGTAAATACATACATAACTACAAGCTGAATGGTAGTGCCAGAAATCAAACTGACTTCGTAAAGGAACTTAGTTATGCCCTAGTGGTAAGTCACATACGCCTACAATTGAAAAATACAACATCCAGAGTACATTATTGGCTGCAGAGGTCCATTGGAATGGAAGTTGCAGAAGGTATAAACGTTGATAGGGATGTTAGTGCTCAGAATGCTACTTCCAGGTACTATATATGTATGCAAAAGTGATCCAAAAATTTTTGTAGTGTGTGTAATCTACCTGTGTGTGGACAATATAAAAAAAAAAACAATACTATGTAATGATTATGTAGAGGATAAGGAAAATGAAAACTCTGATGATGAGTAATGTCAAATTTTCTGCTTATTAAATAAATTTCTGGGAAAAAAAATAGTGAAAATCTATATCTTTGATCTTTTTACTGTGGAATCAATTACTGGTTTACTTGGTATGATCAATTTTTCACTTTATATCTTTTAGAGTTTTGTTAATGAATAAATTGGTTAAATATAAGAAAACATAGTTCCTGATTATGAACAGATGATCCGCAAAGGTAGGAGAAGTGTTTTGGTATATCAACTCTAATTATCAAATTTCTGCACACCCATAAAACCAAGACTAATGATTATATTCCTTCCTATTGTTGGGAAAAAATATCCATACTTTATTCTCTGGTATTGATACTCTTGGATACCTGACAAAATTCAAAATTGACTGTAAATTTGAATTATGATGTAAAAAATACATTTAACAATGTATCACTCAGTAATTTATTAGAAGTTTGTTTTAACCTCCTTTTTGAGGCCTCTGGATTCTCAGAAAATCGTTAAATTAAAAATTGATCTATAAATTTAAACTCGGCAACTTATTAAATGTGTCCAATGATATATCTCTCAATAATTCAGAAAATGGTTCTTTCGATTTCCTTTTTGGGTCTACTGGAGGTGTAAAAAATGATTCAATCGAGAAAAGACTGTAAATTCAAACTCAGCTTCTCAAGACCCCCTTTCTGATGCCTCGGAGCCCCAATAAATGATTAAATCCAATAAAGGACTAGAAATTCCAACTCAGGGCCTCAAGAAACATGTGCGACTATCATTCAGTAATTTATGAAAAGTTTATTTTAAGTTCTTTTGTTAAGGACCTTCTTGCGGCTTAACAAATGGTTCAATCCAAAATTAAATTGGAAATTCAAGTACAGCGCCTTGAAAAACCTAATTGTAATTTTATCAATGACTTAATAATTTGGGACAAAATTTTCATTCTTTGAAACTTCCTTGTCAGCTTGATACACGTACACTTGAAATTTGGTTGTGTGAAATGGACAAACCATACACCCATACATATTAACGCAACTTACAATCTCACATATAACACTTGTGAGTTGTACACAGCCCCTACTGAGAGCTGGAATGTTTACAAATCAAATATTGTAATATGTGTAATTTTGTACACATGTTTTTAATCTGGGATTATAAACACATAACACAAAATGGTCCCTCATCTCCTATCATCTTCATGCCCACACCTGGTAATACAGATCATTAGTATTAGCCCCCAGGGTTGAGGGGTGGGCATGTTCTTCGTTTCATAACCGAAGAAAAATTTTGGCGATAATAACTCAAATTCATGCATAGGTAATATTTAATTAAACATGTTATAGGCAAAGTACGAAATTCAGTTTTGGACATTTTATGAAATCCCTAACAATTTTAGGCAAAGTGTGAAAACAGTAAAAAATTAGACAATTGACCTAGGTATTTTATACATTGTCTGACAACAGCTTGACAGAGTGTAAAATGATAAGAAATAATAGCCTAAAGGATAAGAAATAATAGTACTTTACTCATAAAATAAACTTGTCATTATAATATTAATAAGGTGAAATTATTACGTACCTACTGTTTGTATTTTACTTTTTAGCTTCTTCTCTCTCTCTCTCTCTCTCTCTCTCTCTCTTGAAATTTAATATTTCCTGTATTTAAAGCATTTCACTCGTCATCTTTTCCACCCAGTGGTTATTTGAGTGGATGTTCTCAAAATCTGATTAGTTAGGAGAAATCAAGGTGTGTTTCAAAAACAAGATTTGGAACAAATTTGCCTCTAATTCGTTGTATTCAGCTTTAATTAGTATCAATGAATTTGATACATTGATTTCCAGATACATTTTCACATCGAAAATAATTCATCTTCTATCTTCCATTTTCATTTTTCACAAATACTTGCTCTACCTGATTATTTAAATGACAACTGGTAAAAATAACAAAATTATTTTATCTGGTAAAATTAGCTGAATATTTGTAGTTTTCAGTAGCGGATAGGCCTGTTGAGAATTTGGGAGTATCTCGATGCAACTTCAAAATCCACTTGAAAAAATAAGAAAATAACATGAATACTTAACTCTGTTTGATAGAACCTCACCAACATAATCAACATACACTAAACTATACCAGTATGGCTATTCCGAGCATGTAAGAATGTAATGTAACTTTGTGACAAGTTTTACTTGAATATTATTTTGTGGAATAGCCCTCCGTTGTAAGTTGGTTTGATGTAATTCTGTTAAACAGAGATCTTACATTTTCACAATGAAGTGAAAAAAAAATTTTTTTTCTATACCGATCTCATTTTTTCAGTTCTACCGTAGAAATGGGTATTTGGATTCTATACCTTAAAAATGTAATGTTAATAAATACGTCACTCTCATTGGCTGAAATCTTTCTATGCATCGTATTTTATTTTTGCGCTGTTATTATATCAGCCACAGCATCGCACTCATTACTTTTTAGTAATACGCTCATTTTTTTTTTAGTAATAAAGTAAAACCTACAATTTGAGGTATGTTAGCTGAAAATTTTGTGAAAATTTAGTTGAAATTGTTTGTTCGATCATCAAGATAGGCTAAAATTCTGTTCAGATTTTGTAATTCAAAATATGATATGAACTCAATCTAGTTGGAGAGTTTCAGCAATATCTCGAAAACTAAATGAACAATTTTAACCAAACTTTCACAGAATCTATAGCTAACATACCTTGATGTCTCTGTAAAATTTCAGTTCTCAGTATCCAACAGTTTTCTCGAAATACTTATTGATAATTTTTGATCGTATGGAAGGATCATACAACTTTTATATAACATGAATAGATAGCAATACTGCTCTGATCAACAGTTTTGATGTTGCATAAATTATTAATCCTAGTTCCATATTTTGAAAAATTAATCAAAGATTATTTTGAAAATTTTGGCTAATGTTTATCTTAGATTTGATCGAATCGCCCTTTCTTTTAAAAAGTCGAAAATATAAACATTGATAACGCGATAACAGAAGTTCAAATTTCAGCCAATGAGAGTGCCGTATTTATTAACATTACATTTACAGGCTAAGGAATCCAAATACGCCATAGAATTAAGGTTCATAAATTACCTGGGTTATTCAATTCCAAAGATAAATAAGCCACACCATATCTCAATAACTACTTTTTATTTTGTATTTTGTATTTTTACTTTTGAATTCAGAAATGTATTCAGGATAGGAAGTCGCCAATGGCGAATCCTCTATTTTTTGTTGGTATATATCTGGGCAACTAAATAATGTAGTTACTTTTGAGGGGAAGGCGGGTCGTTAAAAATTTAAGAAATATCCTTTTTTTTTTGTTTAGTGTGGTTGTGTATGAATATAAAGTGAATCTTTTTGAATGGAGATTCCTTTCCTATATTTTTGTTATATTTTGGTTATACTTGGTTATTTTGCCTGAATGAAAAAATGAATTAATTTTTCATAAATTCAGAGTAAATGCTCCATAAAAATTTTTAAACGAGTAATTTTTCTTTTCTAGTTGGTACATTTCTACTTCCTGTTTTGAAAATAAAAAAAGTCATTTGATGTGACTCCCCTTAATTTTTAGTGTAAATTTTGTATTTATCATTAGAAATTATTTGCAACCCTTGAAAATATCAAAAATTGGACCTAACTTCGTTTTATAAAATGAAAATCTCCAATTTTCTCTTCCGATTTGATTGGTATTCATTGTTTTACATTTTTAATACAAATAAATCATAAGTACTAGAAAAAAATAATAATTTTGTAACAAAATCAATTTTTTTTGTATAAAATTTTTTTTTAAAGGAGGGACCTAGTGAAACAGGAAAATAAAATTTGTAACGTATATTTGAGTGCCCTAATAATCCATATTTTCCCGATAGAAAAAAATGTGCTTACTCATTACCGGTAATTTCTGCCTGTTCAAACGAAGAAACAGTTTAATTTCACACTTCGCCTGTAACACATAATTATATATAATTACATATATGCACATTAATTTTCCTAACTTCGTGAGACCTAAGCTATCAAACAGATGACCTGAGACTCCGTCTTATTCAAACAGCTGGAGACGTGGAGTTTCGAATATTGTGAAGTGCTTATCTAGGAACCTCATAGGGGTAAGGTAAATTGAATGACAGTTACATTCTTAAAATGAAAATTAGAATTTCTTGAAAAAAAATTTCAAAAAAAATTTTTATCAAAAAACTTAATTATTTCATATGGAGATGTTAAATGAAGAAATGATTATTTTGATCTTGGAACGTATCTTACCACCAAAATTTTGATGAAAAATTTCGTCAACTAATTTCCCTCCCATTATTATTAGCCTAAAATTTTCGTTCTCTTTTACTCATATCAAAACAACTTTTCAAAAAAAAATTTAAAGATTTTCCAAAAAAAAAATTTCAAAAAAAACAACATATATTTGAATATGGGTTAGTAAATTAGGGGTCAAAGAAAGTCAGTTAGAAGTATCGCATATCCTAGTAGTATTACAGCAAAATCAATCGGTAGAAAAGTAAGTGTAAAATTTAAATTATTAAATATGTGTAAATGCAGGGATACCATGAACTTTGTGAAATCCAGGCATACGATTCCCCTGCAGACTTCAAATTATGTAAACATCATTACACGTCATGAAAATATACCAGAAAACGTGTCAAAACGGGTCTCATGCAGTTCGTGTGATTACCAGTAATGGTTTTATATGTACCGTTGTGTTCCTCGGTATACCTACATATTTTTTATATTGTATAGATTTATGATGTACCTATATAATTATAATATCATAATATATCTATATATTTTATTTTCTTGTTACCACAGTACAGATCACAATTTTTATCCGATAGTCGCACTGAGCCAAGGATCTGACGTATTCATTTTGGTGCAGATTGGCCAGAAGAGGGTACTGTAGTGGCAGAGACACTACGGGTTTCGGTACTTATAATTATGTTCGTTTAACGTCCAAGGGACAAGAAAAATATCGTCGTCACACTCCTATCACGCACCTCTACTCTCACTAGTCGCGCAACGACGAATGTTGGCGACCTCCTCAGCCCAGTAACTCGTCTACCTACATTTCTTCGGTAGACGAGTTCCCAGCTCGCCCGCCAGGCGCGCATGAGATCGTAGGCGGAGCCCACGATACTGGGGGCGGTGTCCATGGCCAGTCTTCCAAGACTCGCTGCCCTATAGATCTGTAAAAAAGCAGAGTAAGTTTCATACACACACAAGTACATACATGTCGTTTATTATAAAAATATAAAAACATAACAAATTGTACTTATAAACTACTGAATAAATATTTACAATATTTACAAAGTCCACAAATCTTTGTATGAAGAAAAAAATTTATGTTTCATGATTTTCTTCCAGTTGAGAGTCAATTATTGGCTCTCAACTGTGATTTGTGGGCCGTCAAATTGCCGGACGCTTATTTGTGAGAAGGATGTTGATATGTTCAGCGCTTTGTAGGAGTTTCACTGTAAGGAAGAAAAGGTATTAAGTTAGCAATTTTTTATTTAAAATTGTGATAGTTGACAAAGTTATCACAATTCTATTTAGTGTGGATCGCGATCCGCTATCACCTTTATCCGCTTTCCACGTAGGTAGCCGGACGATAAAGTAAGCATTTGACAAGGTTGACTTGCCGTGTCTTCAAAGATAGCTGAACTCCAATGTTGCCACAAAGCATTGGTGTTCGTAGTAGTGGTTGTGTGTATGAAGTGTATTTACAGATCAAGTTCGGATAGAAGTTAGTCTATGTTTGGGCTAACTTCTGTATTAGTTCTTAGTTCCAAAGGTGCTAAGAACTTTATTGGCCGGCTCACTATTTTAGAGCTGGGCAATCTGACGTCAGCGTGGCGTACTTGGCCATCACGTGACGTCATCAGGTTTACTACAGTGGCTATTTTGTAGATTCCTGGTTTTGTCATAATGTCCAACACGTGGACTATGTCTCCAATTTTCGGTTGGAAACTTACCGTTCTGTAAGCATTGCTTACACCTTTTGGAACTCTGTCTCTCA
Source organism: Ericerus pela (assembly GCA_011428145.1). Lineage (NCBI taxonomy): Eukaryota > Metazoa > Arthropoda > Insecta > Hemiptera > Coccidae > Ericerus > Ericerus pela. The sequence continues at coordinate 2,040,017 of WOFM01000448.1, forward strand.
GATATGGGAGGTAGAGTCCTTTCCAAGCTGCCCAAAGCTTGGTAAGGTTTATTTTATCAATTTTCCATAAACCTTGTAAATTTTTGGCTGTTGTGGTAGTTTCATCTAAAGGTTTGTCTAGGTCCAATGTGAAATTTCTAAAATTTGCATGCATGAAGTGTGCAGGTGTTAGAGTCACTTGCTCAGCTTCATCTGCTGCAGGGCATAGAGGTCTTTCATTCATCATCACTTGTATATTTTTAAGCGCTGCTTGAAAATTAAAGCGATGATGAGAGTGTGGACCCATTACACGTTCAAACGCTTGTTTGAAGACTCCAATTAGTCTTTCATAAGATGCACCATACCACGGAGCCTTGGGTGGAGTGAAGTGCCAGGTTATTCCTTTTTGTTGTAACCTGTCGCTTATAGTACTGTCTGATGTTATTGCTTCCCAGAATTGGGGTAAGTGGGTTGCCACTAACCTAAACTGGGCGGCATTGTCAGACAGTATTGCCTTTGGTGTTCCACGGTCTGCAAAGAACGTTTGGAACGCCATCCACATTTCTTGTGTTGTTAATGATGAGACTGATAAGAAGTACACTGCTCTTGTGGATAGACAGGTAAAGATTAACACCCACTTTTTGTAAGTTGGTGTTGTTGGAGTTGCCAAAGCCTTTTTCTTTTTTGGTAGGTATTCGTCAAATACCAAGTATGGACCGAAAACATCCACACCTGTGTAGGTGAAAGGATGAGTGAAGGGTACCAATCTGAAATCTGGCATTTCAGAATGTGTTGGTTGTGCAAAAGGCCTTTTATTTGACTTTTTGCACATTACGCATGAATTTTTTAATACTTTTGGAAGTATTCTCATTGCCCTTGGTACAAAATAATTTCGGCGGAAGGCTGCCATTGTAAACTTAGTGCCTGTATGACTATTTAATGTGTGTACATTTAATAGTATTAATTTTGTTAGGTGTGATTTTGGGTGTAACATTACTGGAGATAGGATATCTTCAGTAAATGGTGTTACAGGAATATAGTTCCTTAACCTTAACAGCCCTGATTCGTCAATTGTTATGTGAAATTTTTCGTATGTCACATATTCGGGAGCATTATGTGACATAAGTTTATTAAAGATTTCAGAAAAGTATTTTTTCTGATCTGCGTAGATGAAGCATAGTAATGCGAATTGATAGTTATTAGGGATTAGAGCCCACGGTGAAACCGACCTGTTTCTGGCAAGTCGTTTTCGTGATAATTTTCTAAGTGCGTTTATGCAATGGTAGAAAATTCTTTTTAGACTTATTAGTGTGTTAAATTTGTCTATATTGATGTTGAATGGTGTGTTCAGTGGTTCATGTATGAAGCTTATGTAGGGTATTGTTTTTGAAAGATCTGTCTTTTGTTTAGTAGACAGATCTAGTATTTGTTGTGAGTTTATATTGTTTTGAGTTTGTGTAAGATCCTGACTGATTTGGTTGGGATCTTGTACTTGGTCAATTTGTGTAGCAAATGTTTTAACTTCACAAATATAATTAACCGAACTCATAACAAATTTTGGGATAAAAGTTTTTCTGGATTTTAATTGTCTTTTTAATTTGGCAGGTTGATGACTGTCAAATATTTTGTCTTGATTATTGGGAATCAAGTCTGACAATTTATCCGAAACTTTCAATGTTTCCCTTAAAGTAGAGAAGACTGGTATAGTTTTCTCTTCTTCTGTTAAATCAGGCAGGGACTGAATAATATGTAAGTCAGTCTGTGGCCATGTATCAGGATGTAGAGTTAACCACTGTGGACCTGTCCACCATGTAGTAGTGAACAAGTCTTCAACCATTGCTCCTCTTGAGCCGACATCCGCTGGGTTGTCGGCTGATGGAACGTATCTAAACTGTAGGTTTGGTACAGTTTTTATTTCATTAACCCTATTTAAGACAAATTGTGTTAACACTCTACGTTCTAACAGCCATGTTAGAACGCATTTGCTATCTGACCAAAGGTAAGTTGGGCTGTTGTGTAAGTCAAGAGGATTGCGTATATTCTTGACTGCTCTAGCTCCTATGAGTGCCGCTAACAATTCCAATTTTGGGATTGTTACCGTTTTCATAGGGGCTATTCGTGATTTTCCTATGACGAATCTGGCTTTAGTTGTACCACTTTCTTCATTGTGGAAGCGTAAGAACGCAACCATGGAGAAGGCAGTTTTTGAGGCATCTACAAATATATGTAGTTGGCATTCATTCGGGTTATAAGTACCCGAATAAATTTGTCTTGGTAGGCAGTAAGTTGTGCACTGAGTTAAGTCTTTTATTAGCTCTGTTGCTATTGGTTGTAGCGTCAGAGGCAAAGACTCATCCCATTTATAATTTTCATTCCAGAGTTGTTTTATGAAAACTCTGGAAGGTATAAATGCTGGGGCAAACCAACCGTGAGGGTCAAAGAATTGTGAAACTGCTCTTAGGAACAGTCTCTTTGACCAGTTTGGTACTTGGTCTTTTAATTTTGGTGGACTGATAAAGATGATATCTTTATCCATGTCCCAAGAAAGTCCAAGTACTTTTATTTGAGGCTTTGTAAGTGCATGTTCAGGTGCAAAGTCATTTCGTAATGGGATACAATTTGTTCCCCATTGTGACAACTCCATTGAGATGTCTTTAATTAACTTGTCAGCCTGATTATGCAATTTTAAAGCGTCTTCGTAAGTAGGCAATGATGTTACTAAGTTGTCAACGTAAATGTTGTTTGCATGTTTTTTATAAAATTCCGGGTTCACCTTTTGGAAGTGGTGTAACAATACTGCCGCCAATAAAAATGGTGCTGTTACAATTCCAAAAGGTACGCGTTGAAACCGAAATGTTATTATGTTATCTTTTGTTAATGGTTTTGATGGATCTTTAACCCATAAAAACCTTGTTACATCCCGATCATCAGGATGCAGTCCTATTTGGTGAAAGGCTTTTTTGATGTCGGCAATAATGGCGAATTTGTCTTTACGAAAAGACAAAAGTATTTGAAGCAAATCTGGCAACAGATTAGCTCCTTTAAACATACAGTCATTAATGGAATGTTTTGACTGTTTTGTTTTTGCTGACCCATCAAAAACTACCCTGAGCGGTGTGCTTTTTGTTAGATCTAAAATCCCTTTGTGAGGTAAATAATGAATTAGCTCAGGTTTTGATTTTAGATCTACTCTCTCTATCATCTCTAACTCAATTAGTAAGTTAAAGTACTCATCATATCTTTTGAAGAATTCGGGCATTTTTTGTAGTTTAGGCAGTTGATGTTCGAGTCTTCTGAACGATAGATTGTAATTATCCGCCAATGGTGGAGGATAATTTTTATATAACCACCTAATTTGGTAACGGTTATTTACCAATTCTACATTTTTGTAGAAAAGTTGTAAAGCTTCGGCCTCAGCCTGAGCTTCTACCAGGTTATTAGACTCGATGCCAATGGCATCCAATCTCCATAAATTCTCAATCTCTTGAGGATTATTAAAGAATACTGGTGTGAAGACTTCATCAACTGCATTTTGATTTGGGATTATCCCTCCTAACATATGTCCGAACTCAGTCTGTATTAGTGTGAGAGTTGGTGAAATGTGATGAATATTTGTTACAAATGACCACATATAATCATTACCTAATAATAGGTCAATCGTATGCTCCTCTTCAGTTTTGCAAAAATTTATTTTCGAATACTCAGGGAATTTTTTATAAAATTCTGACAAATTTGGTTGATTCAAATTTTGCGTAATCTTATTTATAGTTTTCGCTGTTATTTGAACCACTATACCACTTGGTGTCAAAATTTCAAAGTCCACTAAGCTTGATTTGAAAATATTTGAAGTTTGGTTTTCGACACCTTTAAGTCTTATTATTTCTGTTTCATATCCTTTTAGTTTTAAGGATGTGAAAGCGTAAGACTTAGTTATGAAGGTGTCGACACTACCACAATCAAAAAATCCCGTTATTTTGATTGGTTCTTTTAGATATTGGGAACGAGCATACGATTGAAATACAAGAAAAGTTGAGCTTTTCTTGTGTTTAATGAAAGATAAAAAGTACTCACTGCTCACTGGTAAGCACTCCTTTTGATTCGCGCTGAGTTCTGGCAGCGTCCTGGCCCTCGCCACTTCAGAATCTGGTACGTTCTGTTGAACATATGATTTATTAGTATCAAAATCATCATGTTTTGAGACTTTATCAAAATCACATGTTTTCTTACTTAATGCATCCTTGCGCTGGCGCAGTTTATTGTACCAGGCCTCCATATGCTCCTTGTAGATTGGATAAGGAGCATTCGGACACAAGTTGCTATGGTGTTCGACTGATAGGCAGTCGAACCATTTGCAGCAGGCCGAGACCTTCTGCAGGCAACTTGTGGTTGCGTGGCAGGTTGCGCATTTGGTGCACAACCTTCTGGCCTGGTACTCGCGTTGGCGCTGAGGAAGCGTATTGAAGCGAGGGTCGTAGCAGAGAAACCCTGGATGTTTCTCTGTGCAGAACAGGCACGCTTTTTGCGGGACGGCTGGCATGTTCAGGATACTTTTTGGAGTATCCTGAGCGTTCCGCATTTCGTTATTCTGCTCTCTACGTGCTGAAACAGAAGAATAATTGGGAGACTTTGATGAGTTTCCCTTATTACTGTTTGAGCGCTTATTAAATTTGTTGGGATTAGATTTATCTTTTCCCTTTGATTGATCGTTACCTTTTGAGAAGGTAGCGGCTATAAATCTTGGACTGCCTTTAGGTTGTCCCTGATTATTTCTCCTAAAATTTGAATTGGGGTTATGCTTTTTATCAAACATTTCCTCAATTTTTATAAATTCCCTGATTGCCGAAAAGAGATGAGAGACATGTCTTTCGTTACTTTTGAGATGATTTCTGTATGATCTCGGTGGGAATTTTTTAACAGTGACGTTGAACAATTGCTCTTCGTCTACTACCATGGAGACCTGCCGATAGCGATCAATCAACACTGCAATTCCATCCATACCATCTTGGATGGATGAAAGTCCGTTTGTAGTGTTCGGAAATTCAGTAATTTGGTACCATATTTCCGCTCTGACCTTACTTGGGTCCCCAAACCTATCATGTAAAAATTGCAGACGTTGTTTGTAACCAACGTCATCCGGTGCAAAGTGCGAGAATTTTTGAACTATGTGTTTAGGCATTGCTTGCTGAAGCAATTTAATTTTTTGTGGGACTGCAATGTCCGTACGAAGATGTACGTACATTTTAAATCCCCTAATAAACCCTGGATAGCTAAGAATCGTTCCATCCCAATCATCTATATAATATTTGGGTGCTTTCAGGTTCATAGCTGCTTTTTCCGGGTGAGTATTCGGATCCAATTCCCAACAACGGGGTATTGATTCCGGTATATTTTTGTTAACAGGCGGTTCAAAATTGTTCCCTAATATAGGCCTGGGGACCAACTCTGTTGCCGAATCATATTGATTTTGATCAATTGCGTTTCTATTGGGAGATACGCAACTGTTGTTAACTGGTTCGGGTGGAGTGGGTATTACAGGAGTGGTATTGGTAGAACAAGCACACATTCGTTTATGTGCTGGTTCTTCTACTTCGTCCTGTGAAGAATCCGTGCGATTACGTTTTTCGTATTCGCGCGGGTTGGATAAAGTAAGTTTTTCATTACCTTTTTGAATTGCAGGCCGCACGAACTCATCCCGGAACTGATCCAGATTGAGTCCATATTCCATTTCGACATGTTTTACCATGTCGGAACGGTCTCGCTGGATTCTATCGATCTCGTTCTCAGCTCGCTCCAGTCGAAGATGGTCGCGAGCTGCTCTAGCAGCGAGGTCCTCCAGCTCCTTCTTCCTGCGTTGTTGCTCCTGCCACTGACGTTCGAGCCTCTCTCTTTCCAACCGCTCTTGTTGGAGGCGTTGGGCTTCGTCAGCTCGTTCGTCATTAGGCGAACGCGCTGTTGATTCTCCATCACCGGGCCCTACTTGGCCCGATGTTGATGGGGTTGGCTCCTCGTGAGTTTGTTCCGGGGAACCAATCGGCATCGTTGATGGTGTCGGTTGCAGGACTGGTGCCATCAGTGGAAATTTTGCCTCAATTTCCCCTTGGTTGGCACGCAGTTTGAGGGTATTGGCTCTGGCTAGGAGTATTTTATTTTTATCTACTCCTGGTGGCGGGTTCATCAGCTGTTCGATCACTTGAGCAATTACCGGCAGCTGTTTTCGGGCCTGAACTAATGTTAGTTCAGGCTCGTTGATCATATTGTCGAGTTCTATTGTGTAGAACCCGGCAGTCGTGATCGAATCGAGGTAGATTTCGATCCTTGTTTCGAAATCGTCCACTTCCTGCATTGACCCCGTGCTGTAGTGTGACTCGCCACTGGATAACGGGTCCATCACGGTCTTACTACGGGCAGATGCTTCGATCTCCCTTTCGATGTCTTCGTGATGAAGACCGTGTCTACTGGCAATTACTTTTGCCAGTGGAGCATTGGCGAGAACTGGCGACATTGGGGTATTATGCGGTGCAGACGGAGTCGAGTTCGGCTCCGGTGCAGGGGCCACCAAATGAGTTGGTGGCGTTTCTGCAGGTGGTGGAGGTGCTGGTGACGAATCCATGGGTGTTTCGTCCCGTTGCATTTTTAGTTTCTGTTAGATAAAAATATTAAATTTTTATTATTCGTTTATCTAACTATTTTCAAAGTTTTAATGTTAATTTTGAAAATTTTGGCGTGACCCGTGGGCGCAATGAACGTTTCCCATCACGGGTCGCGATATTTGATCCTAAATTGCGATAATATTTTTTATTAAGAGTGAAGGTTAAAAATATTTTCAAAGTATTTTCAATATTTTGAAAATTTTGGCGTGACCCGTGGGCGCAATGATGTTTTATCATCGCGGGTCACGTTTTATTTTTAAATTTTGTAAATTATTTTCAAAGTTCAAATCAACTTTAAAAATTTTGGCGTGACCCGTGGGCGCAATGACGCTTTCCCATGGTGGGTCACGATTATTTTTTAAATTATTTTCAAAGTCCTAATTAGACTTTAAAAATTTTGGCGTGACCCGTGGGCGCAATGACGCTTTCCCATGATGGGTCACGATTATGTTTTCAAAGTCTCGTTAGGCTTTGAAAATTTTATAATAAAAAAATTTTAGTTAATTAATAATCACGATTTCTTCGATTTTATCGTTTTTATCGCACCTATTTCCGTACTTCGAATATTATTTTTTTTATTATTCGACGTATTTAAAAGGATGGCGGCGATGTGCGATAAAAATTTTACGCGAGATACTAATTTAACACAGTTAATTACGTACGTTAAATTATTTTTGTGTACGTACAATATTCCAAATTATTGTACGTACTTTTTCGTGTAAAGATTATATACGAAAAAAAATATGGTAAACTATGAAGGCGTAATTCGAGGACAAGAAGTACCCGGGATTTTTATCTCGAAAATTGTTTTTCAGTTTCCGAGGATAATTATTTCACCATGTATTTTATCCCTTTGTAGTTCTGAGCGTATTCAAAATTGCTCAGGACTAATTGTACGGCACTTTATTGTCTTCGTAATTTTGAATTTTTAGGAAATTCAAAATTATATTACGCGAACTTATTTTCGCACAAGTCGTAAGAAATTAATTTTTACGACTTACCTTCTGGACTTCGTTGATTTCTCCTTGTAGAAGAGGGATGACCAATAAATTCCTCTTCTTTTTCGTGGAGACGATGAGGTTGGAGCTTCTCCGAAAACTCCGACGCTCTTATGCGATTTCAACTTTTTCAGGTAAGTTGAGAACTTCCAACGTGGTCGAGAATCGGTAGCAGGTTCTTGACCACACGAACACGTTTTTTGGTTAAATTTTTCTGAAAAATTTTTTAGACACTTTTGTGTGGCACGGACAACCAAAAAACGGAAGATAAAAAACGCAAAAAATACCAAAGACACTATTATAACGCACAAGATAAAGTCAGGATCCACACTACAAAACATAATGTTCGCACTTCATCTCTTCAAAAAGCAATGAAGTTATTTGCGACGTATTTTTTCTGGATCCTGTCTATTCATGTGATTTTGATTCACTCGTTCATTCCTTGCTGGAATGAAGGAGCCTATTTTTTGTCTTTGTGTGTGTGTGTGCATGGTTCTTGCATTGCTTTTTGTGCAAGAATCTTTATATTGACTGTGTGTGTGTTGATCATCAACACATACACATTTGCAGGTAGTAGATAAGGGTTTTTTATATTGGCCGTATCTACTTTGTATGAACAAAAGACTTTGCTTCTCTTCATTTTATTTTTTATTTTGTTTTTTGCCTGTCGTATTTATTGCTGTTTAGACAGCCGATTTTCTCAGAATTCGATGTCATCAGCTGTATATATACGACGGGTATTCGGCGATTGTGAAAGAGGTTGTTTAAAAAATTTTTTTTTTTTTTTTTTTTTTTTTGAACCTTTTTCACATTTACGTCTTTTTTAAGGTTGACGTATTTTTTGTATTTCTATTGAATCCTTTACTAAGGGTTCAATAGTTCGAAATACTGGGGGCGGCTAAAAATTTTCTCTAAGATAATTTTTAGTCGTTTTGTGAGAGTTGACGGCAATTCATTTTGCCGTGAACAATATGTTTATGGTTTTAGGCCGATGGAATTTTTATTGCATCGGCTTATAAAGGGCGTCTCTAATGCCTATTGAATTGACGAATCATGTTTTGATTCGATATATTTTTTTTTGATAGTTGTTTAGAGGCGCATTATTTTGCCAGTTGATTTTTTTTATAAAATCCACTGGTATGCGTATTTCCACTACCTATTGTTTCTCTGAGCAATTCTTGCTTTGAAAAACGTGTGTATAGGTATCAGTATTGGAATGTATAATTCAACAATGATATTTCGTTGATGAATTTTCGTAGAAATATATAATTTAGCAATGATATTTCATTGATAAATTTTCTTAGGCTAAATAGTAAGTACGAAACTTTATCAATTTCGTTCTTTTTGTTATTTTGTGGAGATCTTAATTATTTCTAAGATCGCTTTATCGATGTTAGTCGATAGTTATTAGTTTAACTTTCGGCTAAATTTACGTTTTTTATTTTGAATATATGAAAAAACGTATTATTTTATTTTAGTATTAGTTCGAATTCTAATTTATAGTTTCGAGAAATTTTATTTTTCGAAGCTAATTTATAGTTTCGAGAAAATTTTATTTTTCGAAGCTAATTTATAGTTTCGAGAAAAAAAGTACCGCAAAATTAATTCCTATAATAGGTATTAATTCTGTTTGTGAGTGGAAGCGCAGTAGGCAAATTCGAGAACAGATTCTATTTAAGGATCTGTTTCCATTTCGCACCAGGAAAAAATTAAAATTCACTAGAGTTTTAATTTTAGAGTTTTTAATTTGGATCAGATTCTATAAGAAAGGATCTGATTCGTGTATAAAAACTCCCGATGCTCTTGCTACCATGTAGTGGCAGAGACACTACGGGTTTCGGTACTTATAATTATATTCGTTTAACGTCCAAGGGACAAGAAAAATATCGTCGTCACACTCCTATCACGCACCTCTACTCTCACTAGTCGCGCAACGACGAATGTTGGCGACCTCCTCAGCCCAGTAACTCGTCTACCTACATTTCTTCGGTAGACGAGTTCCCAGCTCGCCCGCCAGGCGCGCATGAGATCGTAGGCGGAGCCCACGATAGGTACCACCAGTAAGGCTCTCTAATATCAGGTATATGCATGATGGATGACGGTAATAAGAGTTGAGCCGTCATTTTGTGTTCGTTTTGTTTACATTAGATTTACATTTGTTTATATTGTTTATTATTACTATACTATATTAACTATAAAATATATTCAAAAACAAGCAAGAAAAGTCAAAATAGTCGTTCATCTCTTATCACCGTCATGTACATACTTGGTAGTAAAGAGCCTTCCTTCCGGTACCGCTATTTTTGTTTTGATATTAGCCATAAAATATTTAATAGATACGAAATTTTGAACAAATATTTGCCATAATTTATTGTTACATGCTACCAATTTTGGTGTAGATTGATTGGAACGTACTTTCATAAAGTCCATTTTATTTCAATTTCAAAGAGGTAATAGTTTTAAACTGTTTAATTTTAGGTCAGCTTTCACAAAATTTAATACAATCTTTAATTGTTATGATTATTACTAGTTTTTTAGATTGGTATTTCATTAGCACCTAATTATTTTTTTCTTTTTGAAAATATAATTTTTCTAACAAAGCTGCTGCTGTCTTAGAGTTTTTTGCGATGGAGATTGTTAAAATCAAACTTCTAAACAATCTCTAATGTACTGTATGAAAGAAACGAAATGCTAAAAATCTGGGCTTCTAAAACAGTATTCCCTGTTGATTGTACAAAAAGTTGGTTGAAAACCCCGCTAATCTGTTATTTTTACTCTTAGTTTAATCGATATTGATTTTATATTTTATATATTTTTTAAATCTGTCATGTAGGCTAGTTTTATTTGCAAATTGACCGTTAAACGGAAGAAAAAGTTCGGTTAATTTGATAATTTGAGCTTGAATTTTATTCAGATACAACGTCAGACCGAAAGTTGAAATTTGCTTTGAAAGGAACTGTAAAAATAATTGTTAGCAATCATATATTATGTATTGTGATTTTGAAATGTTTTTCAACATTTGTTTTCTGGAGTCTAGGACCGATAAACTGAAAAAAATCTCGACGGCAGGCTTGTCGGAAAGATACGTTTTGTTTAAAACAAAATTTCAAATTATATGTATTGTGGGTTGCGTTCATTAATGTAGGTTTCAAGAATTTTGTATAAAGAAATTAAGTATTTTGTTTTGGAAGTTTAATCGCAGTTTATAGCAGTTTGTTATCTTAATTTTGTATGTATGAGAATGCATGCTTCATGATGTTCAATTTATTTTCCTTTGAAAGAAATTATCTTCTCATTTGATAGAGTTTTGGGTAAAAAACTGGTAAGTTTTGTGCTCGGATTGAAGCAGCAAAACCGACAAACGATATTGTTCTCTTGGAGATAATTTTGAGTTAGGTAGTTTATTTTTGTGGCATAATTGATTTTCAGGAACATCTGTTATTTGACTAGCTAGTGGTGATGACGGATAGGTACCTAAATGATATATTATTAATATGACCGATGTCGAACATTTCTTTAACGGAGGAGAGAATAATTAGTTTATGATAAAGATTTAAGAATTAATGTATTCGTGATTACTATGTGTAGATATTCTTTTGAAGTTCTCCGGACAAATGCTCTGATGGCCGTAACATAGATAGAAAAACCTCATCTGCATATTATTTCACTATATTAGATGATAGGTGTGATAACAGTTTGATATTGTGTAGACCCAATGTACTCTCTTTATCAAGTTCTGTTGCCACAGTCGAGAATTTCTGAAAAGTAGATATAGGTATAAAATCAGTAAAAATTTCCATTTGTATTCTGTAATTATAGTTCATTTTTGAGGCAAATTTTGAACTCTAATTATTTTGATAGATCCCTTTTTACTCGAGTTTTTTATTTTATAATTTTCTCCTGGTGCAGGGCCGTAACCAGCGGATGAACAGTAGGCATAGTTCACACCCTGGCGCTGTTAGTTGCCCCTCCTATAAAAAATCAACCCTTTCAGGGATCAATGAATTTTAATTGTGAAAGATGTAACCAATTTATTTGTCTATAATTCCATTGACGAATACATTCGTACACACGAACAAAAATATGTGGAACTATGTGAACAATATTGCATTGTTTATAAATTAGAGTCTTCTTCTTCTTCCACTTCGTTCTTATTCTTCTTTCTTACTATTTATACACACAAACTAATACCTATTTTACACTAATCATATTGAACACTAATATACCTAATTGTGTATACAAAATCTCATTTTCGTGTAGATGCTGCTGATTATTACCAAGAATTCATTCAGTCACTTATTACGTGAAATTGTATTATGTAAAATACTTATAGGTTCTGTATGTACACAATTATTATATTTTAAAATATCAATTGTGTTGTTATATTGTGTTTAAAGACTGAATCCAGAAAAGTTAAGGTCCTCCATATGAGTGTGGATGATAAATTAATTAAAACAATCTACATTTAGAGGTATTGATATTCAGTATAATAGTGATATACTCGTATAAGGTGTAACACATAAACTGGTTAAAAATCAACATAACAACTCTTTTATGCCATTACAAAAGAAACCTAATGTTGTTATCTTTTGAAACAAAATTTTCAGACTATATTTCAAATGAAGAATTACTCAGAATTTGTAATACTTTTTATATGACAGAATGTAAATTACAACTTTGTTAGAATAAAATAGATAATTATGAATAGGTAGGTACCATTCGAGTCACAAGATTAAGTTATGTAACTATACGTATGGATGTCTTTTTTTAATTGTTAATTTTAGATTAAAAATTTTTTCCCTAGTTACTGTATATTACGTTTGTCTTTCCTAATACAAAGGTATATTGTACCATCTCCAAGAGATATCATTTTTTCCAAATCAAGTAGGTATTAATATTGTTCATTTAAGCTAAAAGTTTGGTTATTGTTGGTGATAGGAGGCATGCAAATGGGGATTTGAAGAAGTTGCAACTCACTCCTTCCTATGCTCATTTTTTTTTTTTAGAGAAGGTGGGTTTGATGTCCTCTGATCAAAACTATAACCCATAAATAGGAAAATATAATGGTTCTTAAAGGAGAAAATAAGTTACTTTTCATTATTATAATGCCCAAATTACACTGTTTATTAAAAATATTTTTACATACTTAGCCTAGAATGAAAATTAATTTGAGATGCTTTCATAGCTATGTGCTATCAAGAGTAGGTAGCTGGTAAGCAGAGAACTTGGCTTTTGAGTATAAATGAATGCTCTTTTTTCTCAAAAGTTACTTTTAGACTAACATAATTTTCCCAGTTATCAACTTGGAAATGTTCTTTTTTGGTGTGAAAATGAAAGTTTTCAAATTTGAAAAACACATTTGTCAAAAACTATAGATGTGAATTACATTTAGAGTTAGATACTTACTGAGAATTAATTAGTTGGTAGCCTGCTGATTTTTCTAATTTTCACACTGTAATAAAAGTTGAAGAACTCGTCAAAATTTTTTATAAACCAAAAAAATGGTCTTATACTTGTGAAGAAAAGAAGTCACCATGATTTATTTCCTTGTCCAGTAGGTGAGTTGGTATTTCTCATAATTTTTATACTTTTCATAATCTTTAGGAATATTAAGTTTATTGGAATGAGAAATTCATGAAACAATTACAAATAGGCAGCGTTATTCTAACATTCAGCTATGCACATATTGTGCAGCTCCAAACAATTTAATTGAAGCTAGCTTCAGTTATTGTTTCATTTTCCAATTCTTTTTAAATCCAAAATTTGAAATTCAGATTTATGTTTTTTCCCTTTGGCCATTAATTCAAATAGTTGACAATTCTAAACTTATTAATAGTTACCGTTGACAAGTTTAGAATAATAATTTTGATTCAACAAAGTTTTTTGAGGGGAAAGGGGTCAAAGACATACGTAGCTTTTAGCTTCAAAAATTTACTATTTGTGCAGCTCCAAAAAATCCTTAGAATAATCACTGCAAATAGGGTACATCCTAATTTGTAGGTTACTATAAGCTAATTTTGGTACTTTAATATTTAGGAAATTGAAAACTCAGAATTAATGAAAATATATGCTTACTCGTTGAAGCATAAAATTATTGAATGATAATATTAAACATTTAGGGTAAACAATTTTTTACTAGCCTCTAACGATACATAGTCTTGAAAGACTAGTTATGGACACCACCCCCAGTATCATGGGTGTAAACTACAATCCTCCTTGCACCTGGTAGATGTTGGGAGAACTTCTGTACCAAAGAAATGTAGGTACAAGAGGACTGGACTGAGGCATCACCGACAGTTGTTGTACATGAGTGAGAGAGAAGGTGTGTGACAAAGAACACTTTTATAATCCTCGGACGTTAAATACAGTTTTATATAATAAATGCCAAATCATAGTGGTTTCCTTCCACTATAAGTATCTCTGAATGTGGTATTTTTAATTTGTAAGTACAATTCTTCATCTATTAAAATTTCTTGCAAAAGGGGATAAGTTTATGGTGTGTTTTTAGTTTTCCTAGAAATGCCTGATTACTAAAATATAGGATAAATAAATGCGAAATGCTGTATTTTTGAGGCACATATGGCGCGATGAAAGTGGCCATTTTTCTGAACTCTTCCTTTCTACCCACTCTACTTTGCTCACAACTGTTTTCTTAACTACTTTTTCTGACTCTTTGATTTTTTTTCTTACTCCTTTATAAATTTCACTTCTCAATTGTTTTCTCACGCCTAACTGTTTCCTTAGTTTCCCTCCACTTTTCATTGACTTATTCCAGCTATTTAATTTAAATTATTGTTTTCATTCTTTTCCTAAAAAATTTTTTTTGCTGTGTTTGGTATTCAAAATCCTCACCCACAAGTTAGAAGGCAAGCAGTTCATCAACTAGGCTACAAGAGCTAGTTATTAAGATGATGAGAGTTTTCTTTTGTTTATTTGCATTAGTTAATTTTTTTTCAATTTCACCGATAATCTACTTAAATATCAGTTGCAATTGAGAATTTTCTTCGGGTCTTGGGTGGGGGAAGTTTTGGCTTTTATGTTTCTATATTTCTTTTAATTTTTTCCCTTTTTTTTATCTCTCTGTTTCATTTTTTTCACTTTATTTTTTTCGGTTCTTTAATTTTTTCACTCATTTTTCCTATTTTATTTCCTCAGGTTGAAATACAGCATTCGTGCGATTTTTTCAAAAATATTGTTCGCAACTTGGTCGGAGTGAGTAATAATTAACAACTCGTGAAATTGCATCCCCATGTTGCGTAATGCACTGGTACGCAATTAAGGAGGAAAGTGACCAATTCCCAACGAGTGCAATGCACGAGTTGTTAATTGCTCCCTTTCACCAAGTTGGGTCATATAATATTCTTATGTTGGGTGGGCAGGAAGTTTTTTTCAATTTCCATTAAAGTTTTCTATAAAGTACAAAAAGTCCATGGAAAATCGAAATTTGAGAAGCACAAGAAAAACTCATGTAAAATATTTTTGGGTTTGCGTTTTCAATAAATCATAATAATATTAGAAGTTGTTAATTTTTTTTTTTCTCATTTGAATTTCTAATGTAAGTATGTTAAAATGTGAACATTCAAATTATTATTCTGATTTTTAACAACTCACCATTTTCACTGTTATATAGGTGCCACGTGTGTGTTCCTACACTTGATGCTCGAAACTTGTACTGAATGTTGTGAAACTTGGAATTGGGCACTGAGTTATCATCAGAACACCATCCATTAGAAGACTTGACTCATGCGCCTGTCCACGCCAGTGAATTGCTACATTTTTATTTGGAATGCGATTTTCAACATTTGTAACGACCGTGTCATGTAAACATACCTGAACATTTTAAGAAAATTGGATGAAATAATATTCTAATGTCATTAAATGTATGCCAATATGACAGTCTTTTTAATGATTGAATTGAATTTTGCCTACATGTATCGCAGGTCCTGGAATTTGACGATTGATTGTAAGAAATATATTATTATTATATATTATTATTAGTCCATTGAGCAAATTCATTTTGAAACAATATTCGGATTGGTTTCCACAACTTCTGCTGGAAATTTATGCGTCAAAATTTAAAATCAAACTTCAAAGTCTATTATATACGTACGAAAACACCGGAAGGATATGTTTGGTAGGTACTCTTATTAATTGTGAGAGTAATTTTTGATGTATAATAACTTTGAGACATCATTTTCAAAAAACTCTAACGCAGCAGCAGCTCCGTTAGAAAAAGTAGGTTTTCAAAAAAGTATAAAATTATTTACTAAAAAAATATTAATATATAATTGATGGTTGTGTCAATTTTTGTAAATGTTAACATAAAACTCCGCAGTTAAAAACAATTACTTCTTGCAAAATCGAAACAAAAATAGATTTTTTGGAAGTACCTTCCAGCTGATATGCACCAGAATCGGTAGCAGTTAACTAGATGTGTTGAAACATTTACCTACTCTTAAATAAACATCCCAGCACTTTTAATACAATTTTCCCTTTTATTAAAAATGAAAAGTGAGTACGCAAGTGTTTCTTATCCGAAGAAGAACAGATTAAATTTATGATTTTTGGTACTATATTTTTCAGGAAAATACCTTCTATCAAGCTAATTGTGGGGACTCATCGGTATGAGGTAAAGGGGCTCGGACCCCTCGACGACAGTCACCGCCCCAAAGGGCAGGCCAACTTATCGTCCTTGCGACGTTAAACGAACACACGAAATTACGTTCGATCGTAATTACCTGCAAATACTTGCAGGTAATGTACGAGTACCGAATTGTGACGTCATCCATCAATCAATGTCACGATTCGTACACGAACTGGCCAGCCGTCACCTACGATAGTAGGGGATGACGCGACCTGGCCGTGCTTAACAACGTACGTAATACATTACGTACGTGTGTCTGTGTGCATACGCCAGAACCGGTATAAAAACTCTCAGAACCGGCTCTAAAATTGCCAGTGTTCGGTTTGGTTCTGGCTTACCCATACGTTTGTATGAAGTGGCTGAACACGCTTAAATTCTGTAGAATTTCCTTCTGGTGAGAATATCTCTCACGACAAGGTATTCCACACTAATAAACTTGGCAAAGAAAGAAAAAATTTTCGGTACGTCTTACCTTCGAGATATTGTATGATATTCTAAAATGAATTCAAAGCAACAAATTCTTGGTAATTCAAATTCGAGACAAAGTCTATATTGTATGATTCTTCGAAAGCATCTGAAACCGTAATTATTATTTTGACTAATCATCATCGACACCTAAAATATGGATGTCCGAAGATTTAGTTTCAAAAACGATTTATGAATGATAGGTTCATATGAATCAAATTTAAATTAATCTCAGTTCCCGTCGACCTTTTCAGGTAGTTCGATAAATTACCCTCCATCCAAATATCTTGAGAATGGTAGGAAGGAATTATGGATTGATATAAATTGAAATTTTGTTCACTGAAAACCATTTTTTAACTTTCTTGATAATCCCCCCTCCCTAAGTCAATACACCGCTGCCAACATAAAATTAGTCTTCGCATCGAAGTTTCATAAAAATAAGGGGATGCAATTGCTACCACTATTACACCCTCTTCAAATCATTGCCAGCGTCGTCGGATATACTACTTTACGTTCGGATATTTTTTCATGTACTAAAACATGTCCATCGCTTCAGACTATAGGGTAGTATAACATCGATTTCAAATGCTTTAGTTGCTTTTGGCCCTCGTATGTTGTTGGGATTTCTCATACTTCAGTTTGACAAATTTTTTGATAACCTGGTTAAGAACCGAGTAGTCTGTAGTTGATTGAAATACTTACTCCAACCTCTCTAGCGGATATTTATTGCCTAGGTAATGCGGTAGTTTTCTTAATTTTTTTCATCAAATGATGCCTTCAACTTACTGGGCTGCGATATTTTCTGATGGCTTGAGCAGAGCTCGTTAAATAATCTTTTGTTAAAAATTCTATTTTGGTCTTTTATTTAAATCAGGCCATCACTCAACGAAACTTTTCGTTTTCATTCATTTCAAAGAAACAGTTTAATTACCTACCTATACGTATAATATTTCATAAAAGCTCATTCAGTGCTAAATAGTTTTTCATTTCCATTGGGCGTGTAAACGAATTTGTATTTTTATCGCCCCTTGGATGTTTTGGTGAAGGTGTTTTCTTTATTGAATAATCTTTGTATGTTATGCCAGTAATGAAAGTTAAAGTTTTTAATGTTTTATATTCAAAGAATGAAAGAACAGATAAGCGAAGCTAAAGTAAAAGATGTAATATTGAAAGTTTAGTATCATTAAATATTACTGCAGAACATTGTCAGCAGTTTTATCAAAGTGAAACATGTAGTTCCTGTTAGTGCTGATGTGCGTTACATCAAAATTTAAGTATTACTGCGCGCTTTTACCGATGATCGGCACAAAAAGGGCTTACACGATACTCATTGATGGAACAAACCGATATACTTATGTTTTATTTCCACCACAGTTTTTTTTCCAGGTAACTGAAGTCCTAACCTCACTGCATAAGCGACGGAATAAGAGAAATGCTATTTTTAGTAGCAAGAAATATAAAAGAGAGAACTATATATGTTCAACGAAACGACTGAGAATGGGACCAGAAGCTTACAAAAATTATACCTCTCAGCTACCCCATGTAGTGGGTAGAAGCTTATAATTAAGTGGTTTAAGGTCCATCGGACCATATAAAGTTGGTTGGAGTCACACACCTGCATCGCACGTCTTGTAACTCACAACTGCCTAGCCTCAACACCAGTATCCCCAAGTAACTCTGTTAGGAGTGTAGTGGGAGAACCAGCACACAGGCTATGTGCTGGGACCTGTGGGTGGAGCCACAACACCCCACTAAAAAATATTCACATTTTTCAGACTGAATGAAAATATATTATCACCAAATCTGGACTCGCAATACTATAGGTAGTGGTACATAATGTTGATTCAATTGGTCGAAACCATGTACCCAATTCTGATGAAAAATCTGCCGAGACACTTACCGAAGTCTGGATATGGTGTTAAACAATAACTACGATAACCATAAATATCAAGACTACCAGGCTGAGTATGCGAAAACAAGTTTTCAGTATAAATGTGGGCACAGCCATTTTAGAATTATAAGTGTTTTCAGTTTGTTGCTCCCTGGAAAAAATAACAAAAATCGTATATTTTGCTACAGAGTGTAAAGTGAACATCCTCACATACTTGTTTTGCTCCTGCTATTGAATTTTGCTCCCTGGTTGGAAATTCTACGTTTTGGGCCTCGAAAACAGAAACCTAATCGCGCATTATGTAACATGTGCTATGTAAAAGTTTTTCTTCACCTTCTCTAAATGTAAGACAACATCAAGAAAATTCTTAGGACTGAAAATTCCATCTGATAACATAGAAGATGTAGAAAAATTTGGTATGATCTGAGCGTGTCCACAAAAAAAAAGACGGTAATGCATCGCGTGCTTCTATTATATTGAAATTTACCTTCAATCATTATGAGTTTAAAATTTAAAACTTGATAACTTTTATTTGAGTGAAATGCATGATGGCAATCAATTAGAAGCCATCAAAAAGTAGATTTATTTTACATTGTTTCTTTTGGTGTACATTCCTGCTAGATCATATTCAGAGCAACCGTTAGTCGAATCTTTAAAATTTGGGTTATGCTTTTTGGAATTTTGTTATAAGGTTGGTGAAATTATCAACACGTTGAGAGCGTAAATTATGTGAGAAAAAGATCTGCAAGTCCAAAAAATGTTGATCAGTTTCAGTTTTGGTTTCAAATCTATGATGGTCATTAGTTTCCATGTTTCATCTCCGCCCAAATGGGGAAAATTAATTTTAAACCATTTGAAAAAGTTTGCAAGCGGGTATAATGATCTAAATCAGCTGCGATCTCGATAAAAGAACGTTCCAAAACAACATGTGAAAACTTACTTCTGGTCACGGCGACACGTTTTGCTGGAGCATTGATTTATGTGCACACTTGGCTTTAAATTATAAGTATTACATCTAACATCAAAAAAATTAATCTACCATAACCTGCGTAAATAATTATCTGTTATACAGTTGAATTTTTTTGCACTGTTTTCTTGAAATTTAGTCGGTGAAAATGTGAAGCTTAAAATGTATATGTGTGTGCCTTGACAAAGCGAAGAACGTGCGAATGATTGATACGAGAATTTTATTAACTTACCAGCGTGCCCCGTATCGAATATCTGCATAATACAAAATTTTCATAAAATCAAAAAATTTGGTCCTACATAGAAAGTCGATGTAGACGACGTTTCTGCGTTACAGAGTACGAAGAAAATTACGATGTAAACAATCTGCTACCAACAAAACACAATTCTCAGGATACCTCAGTTGCAATAACAACAGCAACATCAATCGACGATGACTGACGAATTGAAAATCAAAAGTTAAAAATAAACATATTTGTCCTCTCTGTAGGTAGGTACTTATTTATTTGAGGCGAAATATACGAATATTGTTCATTGTCTGAATTGAAACAAATTAGAAATCTGACAAGCAGTTGTAAAACTGACTCCTTGGAGTTTACGCTGTACTTACACACAGCATGTACTTTTCCTCTTTCTGTGGAGGAAAACGTGGTGGCTTGATATCTAGTTAAAATAAACTAAAAAGAAAATAACCTATCAGTTTCTTTGAAAGAAAGTATTTCTTGTAGATAATATCAAGCTAATCGTTTTTTCTTTTTTTCTACGAGTGAAAAAATCTTCATTTTATACCCATTTGTTTCCTGTCTACATTCATTCGGTGGTGGAAACCATTAGGTAGGAATTATTTTTGTTTGAGATTGAATGAATTAATCAATTTTTCATGTTGTCGATTAGGTTACTGCTTCTTTTATTCGACTTGTAGCCTGTTTGTATTTCACACGTTTAAAAACTGCGGCGCTTGTACCGTTGGAGATAGTTTCAAGCTCGACATTGTGTCCGTTTGGCTATAACCACCTGCTCTCCACCGCTGCCCTGTAGAACAGTACTACTCAGAGATGAGAAACGTATCGCGTACTTAGGATACAAGTTTCGAATGTGAGGCATGTATAGGCTAGTTTCACACGAACAGGTGATGACTCTGAATGTTATTTTGCCCGACAAAAATGTTTTCGTAGTCAAACATTCGTTTTGAGTCTTCTCCATCATTCACAGTCTGATTTTTCATAGTACCTATGTAATTATTTACGTCTCAGTCGCAGGAATTTGATAAAAAATATAGTTTTTAAAAGTTTTATTCGCTGTGTTCGATGTGGCGATAAAGTTCTCCACTAAAAGCTTGAGTGCGGCTCCATTTCTTCAAAATGAAAATATTTTTCTACAGTCATTAGTTTTTGGAATAAATCACAATTTAAAAAATGGCAAATTGCTCATTAATTAGAAGTTTTTTTGAGGCTTATTTCTGAAAAACTCACGACGACAAAAATAGTAGATTACACGACAGTGGCGAAAGTATGCGATTAATGAGGGGAAGTTTGCAGAGCAAGGTAAAGCCGAGTGACGTAATCGCCAAATTGATCGCATGCTGTCCAACCCTATCATGTGTACTATTTTCATTTTAGATGAGACTATATCAATGATCTTCTCACCATAAATGTGTCATAGTTTTTAATTCAGCATTTTTTTTTTTACACGAATAGAGAAAAAACTCCAAATTTGGTTGACACAGGCGCTGAAAATAACTACAGCGGAAATTGTTGTTTTCCGCTTCTGTTCATCTTCATTAACACTGTAGCATGAATCTGAACTACTTACTAGAGAATGCACAAGAAACGAAAGTGGCACCACTTTTAATATGAAAATAATACACCCACTCCTACTAAGCCGTAGAATTTTCAATCTCATTTTTATCTACAAAATTTGTATTTTTTGTGGTTTCTGAATCAACAATTATATTTATTCATTCATTTAATTAAATTAGGCATGTTGGAAGAAAAAATTTCTGATTATTGTCAATGTGCCCAAACTTGGTTGCAGTGTTTAGATATAGGCGTACCTACATCTTCTGTTATATTTCGTACTCAATGGCTAAAAAGTGTGAACTATGACTTCAGAATCAACTTCGGATGTAGAGGTTAGTTGGGAAAGAAGAAAAGGTATAGATACACATTGTTATACAATGATAACCATCGCTGAAGGTTATTTTGAAGAGTAAACAAACATCGTGTTTCAAGCAGAGTAGTGTGGATATGCTTTATGACGTCACGCACTTTTTAGCATGGACAGGGTACAGGTCTGGATCAACCATCTTTCTCTACGTCGACATTGAATAACCGCCAGACAATCGTGTAGTGTCAATTTTGTCGAGATGGAGAGGGTAACACTTCTACTATGTTACTTTGGAAGTTTGTCCCTTTGATTCATGAGCTAAATATTGTATAAACAGAGATGCCTTCTTGAATGAGGAATAACGCTGAAAAGAATGGATTTACGTTATTCGTCTGAAAACGATCTGAAGAGCATATAATACACAAGCATTATCAGAAACCCCTTTTAATCAGTAAATTATAATTTAATTCGGTGCTACCCATAGCAAGATTTATACGTATGTTTATCGAAACTTCACAATTTATAACCGAATAACAAACTCTGTGCTCGTCTATTTAAACAAAGATAATATGTAGGTAGTAGGTACTATAATTAAAGTTTACAGAATAGTGTGTTGAAACATTTAACACCTTAACGTTAAATTGTCAATCCGTCAATGTAGTAGGTAGTGAATTAAACTTTGTTTCGCGATGCTGAGGTTTACAGTGAAATGAATAAGTGGTGAGGCGATTAGTGCAGTGTATGACATTGCAGAAGTAAATACACGTATGAGACTATTGTTGATATACGTATGGATGCGCACTGCTTGACTGCTAATAAACTAATTCAGTTTCTGGTGTATTGAATGAATATACATATATGAGGGTTCCAGGAAGATATGCCTTAATAAAAAAAAACAAAAAATATAAAGAAATATGTTCGTATGCCTACCAAAAATTAAACTGCAATTCTAATGAGTTTAGAATGAGAGAGTGAATAAGTTACGCATTTTGTGTCTAATGAAACAAATGTAGGTACCTACGTTCAAAAAAAGAGTCCTGTATCCTTCAGGTTTTCTTTTTCCCAATTTTCAAACCGGCCCATTAGATCTGCATTCATGATCTCCTTCCATTCTCCTACCTTACCACAACGCATAAATGTTCCATCTTCTTCGATCAGATTGTATTTTTTGTTCACCTCGATGACGGGTTCATAATTTACAGCTCTATTTTCTTTCATACTTTGAAAAGACAAATGATCCAACAGCTTCGCAACTTGTTCTTCATTCAACGTTTTTCCTAGGAAATCAGCTACCTTGTAAATTATTGATTTAAGGTCCTGCAAAATTAATCATACCATTAATCTCTATGAAAACTTTAGTCTACACTATACAGCCAGTAATAATATGATAATTTTTTATGGATGTTTCGTATCATTGCACGAATTCTGGTGGTTAAAATTATAATAATTATAAGGTTCAAAATGTTACTAAAAACAGTTTGGTGGCATTGAAATGCGAATTAATTAGAAAAAAACATCCGCAAATTAGAGAAGTAATTTTATATAATTTTATAATGATATCGTCGCGATATTCATTGCATTAACTTGGTAAAGCATTATTATTATTCTAGCTGCAAGTGATAATGAAATTATAATAGCGATGTAATTATCGAGTTACATGGTAATTTTATCACCTTCAAACTGACTAGTCGACTCACTTTTTTCATTTCTTCGTATTTGAGTATCAATATATTCGGATTGTTTCTTCGTTCCCAATAGCCAAAAATGTGATCCCAATATGGTCCAAAACAAACTGTGGAAAAATTACTTTTTCTGTGATGCTGTTTTTAATAATTTGGACGTTGTCCAAAATGTGTCGGTGTAGATACCTAACCAAAGCTAGTCAGTTAATTATGTTTGACAACCCAACAAGTGAGCTCAGCTGAGGGTTGTTTGTTCTTGACCTTGAAATGCGAACACTGGATTAAATCAACGGAAAAAAATAATCAATTCCTAGGCTATCAGCTCTGAACTCCTCCGAATCTTGGCTTACCTACGTTTTGATAGGATTCCCTCATCTACATCAAGCCGGAACTTTATCCGATGCTTTCTTTTCGTCATTAAAAACTATCTTTCATTTACTGCTTTATTGACATTTTATAAAATGGCGAGTGAAAAATTTTAAATAGTTTTTTTTAAACAGGAGAAAACCGCAAAATTCCTTAAAATTATAATTTTTTCCCTTGAGTTTCAATTAATAAAGGCTACAAATTGGTCGATTTTGTAGTCTAAAATTATTTTTCTAACAAAACTTGAGCTAGATATGTTTTTTCAGCATACCACCATCTTTTGAAAAATATAGGTATTATATCGATCTAGTGAATATAAATAGTGTTATAAAAAAATTAATTAGTTATTTGTTTTTTAGTCTTTACTTTTAAAATTTTTTTTTATTTTTTATTTTTGTGAAAGCACCTTTTTTCTCCTTAGATCTTCTTCACTTGAATGGAAAACTAGAAATTAATTCGCAGTAGCCTGTTTTAAATTCTTTTACCTCAATAGGAAAATTTGAATTTACTTGTTTAAATAAAATTATAATGAAATGTTGAACAATTTAAAAAAAAATTTACTTCATGATCAGCTAACGAAGGATTACATTATGAATTTTGTGGAATTACCTACAAAAACTTGAACGACTTAATTTTATTAGGCCTAACCATGTAAATTCTGGGTAGGACGTATTGATATCCAATTCTGGACATTTTCTTAATATTATTTGTCTCAAATTTCAACGAAATAATTTTCATACCGTTTCCTTGAAGAAATAGTTCGCAAAATTGTTCATAACCACCTCGATATCTTCTAGAAGTCTACAGTGGTGAAAATATGAAACGCATGTATCGCGAGCGTTTCTCGCAACGTACACAATCTGCACAAATTAAAAGAATTGGGGTAAGTATTTAATTTATAAAAAACTAATACAAAAAAAAAAACAAAACTACTCTTTAGGTAGACTCCAATTTAATGGAAAAATTAAAAAGTTCAGCCCATTTTTATCAATTCTATCATAGATGAGGTAGGGTAGTCAAATTTTATTATTTTTTTATTTTGAAAAAATTGCATGGTTTTAACGGAATTGAATTTTTCAAAAATATTTATTCTTTGTATACAATCGGGTCAAAACCGTGTTCAAACGAGCTTAGTTAGTGCAGTCAATTTAGAAAAAATGTTTGTTGTAATTTCTTATGAGAAAATTACTTGAAAACTAACACGGAAAATTTTCGAGGCAAATTTTTCATTCACAATTTTTTATTTCATATGATAATATGTATAAACTTTGTCTTAAAAATTTTTCGTATTATTTGTAAATCACTCTCCTTGCAATATGGATATTACCTAAAAACTGAATAATAAAATTTGTGGCAATTCGGAGAAAAATTTTCCATTTAAAAGACCAATCTCCCTTTCAAATTTTAGGAAAAATTTTCCAAAGTCGCCATTTTCTTATAAAAACATTCAGATAAGTCAAACAAAAATCGACTTTTGATTTTAAATTCTAAAAGAGAATAAAGATACAACCTTGGCTACTCATTCTACTCAATTTTTATATTCTTCAAGAAATTTTTTTTGTAACTGCTTCAAAAGTTTTATTTTTAAAATGTGATCTTCTACCTATCCATATAATCCATATCACGGTAGCCAACTCTAATGAAACGAAATTCTACATTAAAATTATGTGAAAAAAACATCGCCTTGTAGACTTCCTTATAGCCTAAGTTAAGTTGAATTTTTGTTGAATTCATGTTTGTAATATTCCAAAACGCTGTATTTTAATGAAATCTAGCAGTAAGTAAAAAGTTTCTATAACATTCAAAATTCTGGGCAAAAGTCAGAGGAAAATTCCCTGTACCATCAATGTGTCTTATTTTATGTTTGTGGTTTAGGTGCCTACCAATACATTAAATTTGGTATTTAAATGAGAATACTTGTACCTTTGCATTAGTTTCATTGTTTTGTAATTTCTCGGGAAGTAATTTGAATGGTAGATGTGATTTCACAAATCGTGGAGATGGCAATTCATCTATATAGCTAATAGAATCAAGGACAAAATCAGGAAACGTCATTTCTGGATTCTGGGACATCAAGTCTCGATAGTCGAATAAAGGAGAGTGTCTGAAAATATAATTGCATATTTTTTTAACTTTTTTTTTTTTTCTTTAAATTCAAGACCACTTGATTTATGATCGCTTTTAAAGCTCAAAACATTGATCCTTAATTAATTTTCTATAAGAAATCATCAAACAGATAGTGTGTTTTGATTTGACTTACTCTAAAATGAAAACGTTGAGGTAAAAATTCTTCAGCTGTTTTCAGGTCAGCTTCGTGAGCTATACACCACACCATTTCTTGAGTCCATGTTGTTCCTGTAAAATTTTCATAGAATAGTCCTTATACCTAGTGTACTGAGATCTTGCACAAGCCTTTCAAGGAACTCTAGCGTCAATGAACTTAAGGTTTAAAATGATGCTAACAAATTTGAAGATTAAGGAACCACGTATTCCTACTCCGTCTTACCATCTCTCTAGCTTTTTCCAAAAACTCCCCTACAGTTGAAGTTCAAACCTCCATCATACAATTTCAATGTGAAAAATAAAAAATTTATCTTTTCCGAATTAGAAATTTACTTTTGTATTTTATATTTAATTCAGGAAGCAATGCGGAGCATGTAGTAATGGTAATTCCCCTCATATTGTTGGGTCAATATCAAGGTTCTCATTTTAGAAAATGTCGATGGCCCGCTGTCAGAAAGGTAGATTTCGCCTGGAATAGACAGAATAATTTCAAATGCGGGTTGCGTTCATATAGATTTTAAGAATCTTGTGTTATACCTAAATAATTATAAGTGGCGATACCTCAAAAAGCCGTAATTTAGAAACTAATGAGCTGATTAGGTTCATCTTCGAATTCGACCGAGATACGAACCCAAAATACCATACGCTAAGTTTCGCCCCAAATTCCGACAGAATTAAATTTAATACAATTTAAGTTTATTCACACAAAAAAGAACTACGTACCCGTCTTTGGAAACGAGCAAACCCAGATATCATCAGATCGAATGTTCATTTCACGAATTCGGTCTCCGAACTCTTTAAAATATTCAGGCAAAACTACATCTTTGCACTTCACATATCCGGTACGAAATTTTGTCAAAAAATATCGATTTAAATATTCAGCCGATTTGCTTTCCGGTTGATGATATTCCAGCTTATTCGACATAATGTTAATAATTTATTAATTTGATGTGATTCTTATAAAATTTTATGCGTACACGAAACTGAAAAATAAAAAAATAAAAAAATAAAAAAAATAAAATAATTTAATTAATTTGTAGAAGTAGCCGATAAATTAATGAACCATTTTAAAACGGAATTTAATATTTTCATTTAACTGTGATTTAATACTAATGAAACTTTATGAATAACACGAAAGGCAACAGGAGTGCACATCTTCACTCGCACCAAGAACAGAAGACAGCGTACCTTACTACACAAATTTGTAGTCTACAATGTATTAGACGAATAATAGACCATATCCAGAATCTTGGCTTTCGCTCGTTCGTGTGTATTATTCTAGCATAATATTCGAGCATGCCGATAATAAGACACGTATAAAGAAACGCATGGAACAAAAATATAATTGAAAAAGAATGGATAACCTTCATTGAACCACTCCATTCTTTTCATGGTAATTTTGTGGTTTCACGTAGGTACTGTTCTTTGTAATAAGAAAATAATGACTAGATTGATGGCGAATGGCATAGGTTGGAGAATAATGTCGGTTAGATTACTTTTTGTCTGGTGTGCTGCATTTTTTCGGGTGCGTTTAATAATAGTCTCTTCCTGTTTTTCTCGTGTAAGATGGAATAAATATTATCATTTTATGCATTATATTAATTTGGTGAGGTCACAGCCCCTATTTCTTCCTTTTGTGTCAAAACTAATGGACGGATTTTTATGAAAAACGTGTCAATGAAAAGGGGTTTATGCCTATAATGCTGGAATTTCATTAATATTTTCCAAAATTTTGGGGTGGGAAGTGACAAGGAGAAAATAGGAAAGGTGTGTCCAGACCAATAGCGTCAGAACGGATAGTCGGATCAATTGTTACTTTAGTTATCTGTGCGAATTAATCGCACATGCTCAGCTAGTCATTTATTAATTATGTAAATAGAGAATAAATGAAGAATTTCATGACTGTATGTAAAGGTGATCGTGACCCCCAAGGAAATGCACGACGCTTTCGAGGTACACGAAGGAAGAAAACGTAGTAACGTCTGATGACTTGAGGAAAAATATTAATTTCTTAAAAGAAAAAAATACTTCTCACGGATAGGTTAATCGCATTTCCTAAACACAAGCGAACCTTCATTCCATGTCAGCAAATTTTCAGTACCTACCATCCTACATGTATATACGGTATTGAAAACAACGAGAAGTTGTGTTTCGATATGACTCGATTGTTTAATTTTTCATGTCATCGCTTGCATTAATATTTTTATTCTAGTTGCATAGTGATTCAGTGTACTCAGTGGTTCTTCGAAGAAATTTAGCCCTGGTGGGTGAAATTCCCAATTTAGCCTACATTTTTAAAACTAAATTTCCAATTTTCAAAAAATTAAAATTAAGAGGCCAAAGAAAACGAAAAGTCAACATTTGGCCCTATTTTGACGATTCATCAAGATTCTGCCAACTAAAATAGAGCTACAAAGTGAGACAACCTTCCCTATACCTCCCTTCGAAGAGTTTTGAGTGTACCTACTTGCATTAAGTTTAAATTGGGGCGCTAGAGTGGTATGGATGAAAATTTT